>VZTQ01005113.1:216231-283731 GCA_013400755.1 Pelecanoides urinatrix
AAGCTGGGGTAGAAGAAAGTTCTTCTGTGTTTTATCCTTCTGGCAGCTCACTCCAGTAAGAGTATTCTCACCTTTTAGGGTGAACATCTAATGCTGTGGGAAGTATAGGAGAAGTGCTTAGTCCTTGTGGTTCATGACTGTGAGTATTTGTGGCCAACAGTGAGAAAAATGCAGTCAAAGAACAGCCACAGCATAGTGAGAGGGGCAGCCTTGCTGGTTCTGACAACTGTCCATGTAGGTTACATTAAAAGTACATAAGCTGCATAGAAAGTGCATCTGAATACTTAACCTAATGATTAGGGCTTTTATCAACACAACTCTGACTCAGTGATGAGGGCAGGCAGCTGGGAGGGAGAGGTGCTGGCTGTAATCCCTCCTCCAGGGACCATTTAAAAATTGTAGATAGAATAATCACTGAAGTAAAATTGGTATCCAGGCTTCTCATCCCAATGAATTACAGAACTAGCAAGTCACTCATTGGACTAGAAAGAAAGATCACATACGTATTTTTAAGCATGTCTTGAAGAGAGAGGGGGAGAACTGGGAGAAATATGCACTGCAAAAAAACCTGGAGTCGGGTAAGTATTGTACTCTTCTGGGAAATGGGAGATGGATCCAGAATAAGGATTAAACTGAGAATCTTGTGGGGGTGCATTAATTGTTTCTTATCACCACTGGGGACTTCATATTGCAGGAAGGGAGAGATTCCCTACTCATTTATTTTTGAAAAATCATGGACCTTAGCTCTTGCCTTCAAGACAAACAGTTTCCAGTAGTTCAGAGTAAGATGCCTGAATTTCCATTGAGGGTGAGTTTGAAGGCACAGGCTTCAGAGTGCAATTCCTGCTGGTTAGCATAGAGAGTTGAGTTTGGCTCTGGTTGTGAGAACTAAGCCTCATCCGTCATCTTCCCATCCAGCCTAGCTGGAATCAAGGATGTGGACCCAGCTGGGACGCTTGTGTGGGCCAAGACCATATAAAGTGGGGCAATGGAGAATCGTTCAAGAACCTCTGCATGAGTGTGGTCTTCAACACCTCATTATTTTTAAACTTCTTAGAATTACATGCTTTAGACATCCTCTGCTGTCAATGATGGTTGGCTGTTGGAGGTGCAAGCACCACAGGAATGATTTCCAATAATTTCTTGACTGTTCACGATTAAAATCATTCCACTGAAGAAAAGGTAAGTGTGGGCAGATTTCCCTGTTTCTATTGCCAGCACCTGGATTTAATCACAGAGAACTTTTCTCATAGAAGTCTTCTGCTAAAACTTTTAGCAGTAGCTAAGTGCTGGTCCTAACACTGAATCTAGTAACGTCAGTAAGGCAGCTGTTTTTGGAGAGGGGACACCCTCTTTTCAGAAGGCAAAGGAATACTTCTACATTGCCACCACACCTCTGTGCTAAGCTGGGAAGACCTCTGAGGCAGGGATTTCTTTTCATACCTCGTTTTGTGGATTTTACTACCTGTAAAGAATATGCTTCTCTGTAGCACATAGACAAAAAATAAATTATTGTTTAGACTCAATTTTCTTCTTTAGCAAGAGCCAGCAAATTTCCTTTCAATTCAGGTGTTTCAAAATCCTATGGAGCTGAATGTCCATTACTATGGTTGAATTTGTGTCCAAGCATTATATACACTGAAATTCCTTTGGTGGTCTCCTTCACTGGAGTTGTAAGTCCTTCCTAAACATTATTGTGTCTGCTTGGCAGCACAGGTGTGAGGTGTGGGAGCAGATAGTTGTCCCAATTTCAAAATTAGGTATGTGGCACCATCAGTGATTTGCCCACGGGCAAAAAGAAAAGTCTGTGAAAAAAAGGGAAGACAACCTCTATCTGAAAAGTCCCAGACCAGATTAGTAGTTTAATACAGAGGCCAAGGCATGGGATCTTCTTTCTTCTCACTCAATTACGGCATTACTTTTGATTCTACTGAATTTAATTTGGCATTTCCTGTGCCAGTGAGAGCCTGAAGCCTGAGAGGTTCTCATGCAAAATGGGGCTAGCCCTGGTCCCAGTACTGGATTCCCAGTCTGGTTTTCTAATCACCAAATTTCTGCTTTCAGCCAAGTTGATGTACACAGGTTATTGCTTCTAGTCATAATTTCAGAGATTACATGAGGTCATGGTAAATCTTCTCACGTAATTTGGAATTTAGCACTGAAAATTTTGGAGTTACAACTGTGGATATACAGCGTTCATTTGAGTTTTCAGTGCTTCTAAAGACTAGTATGCTTTTTTGTGCTAGCAGCTATTAAGCACTATAATCCTTTGCCTACATCTTTCATATTACTGCCACTCCGCTTACAAAAACATTGGTAAACAACTGGAGGAGTCAGCTGTTGCTAGCTTTGCATTTAGGTCCCTCAGATTGCTTGCCTAAAGTTAGATGACAGCCAGAATATCAAAATACTGATAAATTAAAAAAAAAAAAAAAGCTAAAAGTTAGTATTGCCTGTGTAGCTAGGTTTTAAAATTCTTAAAATGAGTTTCTGAATCCCTGCAGAAGGGCAGTTATGATTTCAGTAGTGGTTTTCCTTGGTGAATATTACTATGGGTGTTCTCACCGAACAACGTTATTGAAATATACATTTAAGAATGCAAAGCACGCACGTGTATGTGTTTGTAGGTGGGAGGGAGGTTTTCATTTATAAGTAGTTTATTTTCTGCAATCCAATAAGCGTTTTCTGTGAGCAGAGAACAAGTTTGATGTTAAAGAGTTTTAAAAGAACTTACTGTATAAGACGGGTTTTACTGAAAGAGGCAATATGTTTTTAGGCTTCTTTCAATTATGGCCAAAAATTTTTTTGACTGTGAATGCAATGCTTTATAAACTGTTGCCTCTAAGAGGAAAATGTGGTCCTCTTCCAGTACTTGCACACATACACTTGCAAAATGCAGTGCTTGCACTGCCAAGTTTCATTCTCAACATATAGCAACATAAATATGGCTTTCTTCACCCCTATCGTTGTGTTATAATTACGTTAGCCTATGTGGTGCAAATAGTGTTTCCAATAACAGTAAAAGAAATTTAGAAATAATAAAGCTGTCAGTGTTAACAGTGATTCTTGACAAGACTCATGTAAACTGAACTAAAACTGGAAAAAGGTTCACTTGTCAAAAAGCAGAATAATGCAAAGTTTGGGGTTTTCTATTTCCCCTGTCAGATTTATTTCTTGTAATGAATTTCATGATTTTTTAAAGACAGGCAGTTGTTCTCTTTTGCCCTTTCTCTTTTCTTCCCACACTGCCAATCCTGAGTCCAAAAATGGCCTTTTAAAATCAATTGAAGGAAACTGATCCTCACTACAAAGAGCTTTCAGTTCTCTTTATGGTTTAAATATCGAGACCTTTTTCTATGTATTTAATACAAAAATTGGAGCACGGCTATTACTTACAAAGCTTGAAAGAAAGGCATGCTCCAGTGAATTCTACATAACACACCAGTTCTTCCAGGCTTGAAAGTAATGGCAGTGTCTGATTTTCTTTTAAATATATAAAAAGCCTCTGATTCAGAGAGAGAAGAACCTCAATACTTGACTGGTTTCTAAATAGGCATTTTGAGCCTTATTGGGCTTAACATTCTTATTCCAAAGAAAGCTGCTGAAATATAAAAGCTTTTAAATATTGTATATATAAACAAATATACCAATGAATTCAATCCAATTTATTGGGTGGAAAGGCTTGCAGAGGATTTACATGTAAACGTTTTCTTTCATGGAACTATGAATGCTCTGGCCATAAGATGACAAATTCCAGCTGCTGTGAGACGACTTGTGGAGTCCAGTACTTAGGGTCACCTTCTTTTAGGGTGTGAAGTGACTATGATGCTTTTTGTGTTGACGTCTCCGAGTGTGCTGTTAGGCCTGGCAGGGAAGTGGTTGAGTCACCATCCCTGGAGGAATTTAAAAGACGTGTAGATGTGGCACTTAGGAACCTGGTTTAGTGGTGGACTTGGCAGTGTTGGGTTTACGGTTAGACTCAATGATCTTAAAGGTCTTTTCCAACCTAAATGATCCTATGATTCTATGTGCATTGTATATGAAGTCTGAATTTTGAGTTGCTGCTATCTATGTACTGTCTATGATTTCTGTGCTGCCTGAGTTTACGATAGCATGGGACTTGACTAGCACACGGACTCAGGATCTCCTTTAGTTTAGATGTCAGTAAAGTTCTGTCTGTCTTCACTAACAAAAATATCTGGGTAAATATACGAAAGCCATTTAAAATAATTGCTTTTCCCTTTTTATGCTTAACTGTGTATTTTGCAAGAAGTTACACAGGTTTTAATTACGTTTGTAGGATAGCTCACAAGAATTAAAAGTTGCATGACATGAAATTTTTCATAGTTGAAGATGTGTTGCTGATGATACCAATTAGAAGATTTAAAGTCTCCAAAGATATAAAGGGAAATGTTTTAGGAAGATTTATTTTGAGGGCAAAACCTGCTAAATATGGAAGGTCTGTACAAACGCAAGATACAGTGCTTGGGACATCTCAATGCCAATGATATTGTTAAAAGCTCTGTCAGCATGAGGAATAGGTGTTACATGTTAATTTGTTGAAAGATATTATAAAATTAATTTGGAAGCCAGTCAGTGATTGTTTCTTACTGTTTTTCTTTTTTTTTTAACTATAAAAATATAATAACTACCGTAGGCTTTGACAGTTATCTAATATTCCCTGATAACACAGCAAAATTGTTGATAAAATTAAGAAACAAGTAGACAAAACATGAACTGTACATCGAAGTGGATGTCACTTGGCTTACAGAATATGTTGGATATGCTCCTACGGTCCCTGATTTTAATTTTTTATTTGGCTTACCTGATATTTTCTTGATAGTTTTAATTGTAAATGCCTGCATATATGTGAAACTAGGTTACAATATTTTTTTGAGAGGGCAAAAGTCTAATCTAAGAGCAAAACAGTATCAATAAAATCAAGAAAATGTACGGAGCTTTAAAACCATGAAGTCTGTAATGTAGACTAATAATGTCTCAGAAGCTTAAGGTAAAGATGGTCCGATCTCTGATTGAAAAAAAAAAAATGTACCAAAAAATTTTGTCTCCAGATGAAATGCAAGTTCTGAACTCAGTATTTCTTCTACAGTTGTTGACAACCTCACTAACACCTAAACCAGAAGATGTTTCTGAATTCTCTGCAGTGCTGAAATGTCAGCAATATCTTCATGTGTTACAGAGAAAGCACAAAGCACAAATATTACATTTCAATTGTAAGGGAAAAAGAAAATAGTTACACTTCTTTTCAGCTCGTGAGAAAGACTTAAAATGCAATTGGGTTTACTATTGTTATTATCATTGTTTTGACTTATCCCACCTTTACATTAGAAATTCAGTTCTGTTTTCCGCATTTTTCTGGATATGCTCAAGAGAATATGGACAGACTTGTGATATTTGGGGTCACAGGATGGAGTAATTTCCAAGAAAACTGTATCAACTGCTTGCTGCTTTTTTCTCCATGACTTTGCAGAAGGGAGGTTTGAGCCATACTGGACTTCTTTTATCAGAGATAATTTAAAAGTTTTCGGTAGAATAAAGATGTAAGATTAGCACCAAACTCTGAACAAGTCATGTTGGATTGCAGTTTATCTCCCTAAGGATGTAATGTACGGCTTTTGTGTTGTGCCAAGAGAAGTGTGTGGTACATCTTCTGTAGGAATATCCTAAGGAACAGCCACTATGGAATAATTTTAAAACTTGGAGTAAGACTGCTTTTATGATGAGTTATTGGATGGAGTTTTGAGTCAGCAGCAACTTGATTTAATATTACTTGATCCTGTGAAATTTTCATAGATTTTAAGATGAGGGCAGCAGAAGGGGCAGCCTTATTATTTCTCCTTGCAACATTCATTGAAACGTAGAAGCATTTTGAAGTTGTGGGTTAATTGTTTGGCTTAAAGTGTAATCTATTTTTTCAGTGCTGAATTAGCAATAGTTAGGCATCTTATTCATGCTTTAGTAGAGAAAGCAGATTAGTTAAACTCCAGGAATTGAATTCTTAAAGGTTACATTTTGAAAACAAATGTGTATGAGGGAGAAGGCAAACTATAACAAGACATAGGTTGTCATTACATGAATTAAGGATCTGTTTGGGTTACTCTTGAAATGATTG
This sequence comes from Pelecanoides urinatrix, assembly GCA_013400755.1. Lineage (NCBI taxonomy): Eukaryota > Metazoa > Chordata > Aves > Procellariiformes > Procellariidae > Pelecanoides > Pelecanoides urinatrix. Next base: position 222,365 of record VZTQ01005113.1, read on the forward strand.
ACATTAGACTGTGATTGCAGGGATATTTTTCTATACTGTTTGATAGCCACTATGCTCAGACTGTATTTCTCCTTCTTCTCATCCTGAAACCACTTCCACTACATTTCTCAGTTCCACACCTGTGTCCCAGAACGAGTACTTCACCAACGTAAAAATTGGGAAAGTTTGGATTCACAGCTTCTTCTCCACTGGCGTACTCAAATAGAAACATGGCCTGAATAAATAGACTAGTAAGAGATCAAGTTCTAATTATGCTTGCTTTTGTGAGCATGAGGAATTGCAGGCTGCAATTCCCTGGGTAAACGGTACTGTTACTCCCTCTAGTTAAGCCAATGAATAAAGTGAATTTATTAATATTTATTTGAAGTATTTACAGGCTTAAAGACAGATAAATGCAGTAAAATACCTGTTGGAATTTAATGATATTTAACCCATCATAGCTCTATAAATTATTATTTATAAAAATTCCACATGACAGCAGTACAGTTCCTGTGCAGTCGCTGTCCTTCCCGAGTCAATTCTGTCTCAGCAGTATAACGCAGATAATAATACTGAATAATATGTCTGATATTTAGTTCAGTGTATATAGTAACATGACAGTTCTCCTCCTCCTCGGTTTTGTCAAAATTCTATGATCATTTTTGTTAATACTGCAATCCAGCCTCATGGCCTAAGAGCAGAAGAGTACAAGTAGTCGGTGTACATCACAAGAACAAGTCACGGTCTTGCATTGCAATAGTTTCAAACCTGAATCACGGAATGCGTCTGGTTACCAAAATGCTGGACTCTCACAGAAACTGCTGCTTTTTATTTTACTTTAAGGTAATGGTTTGTTTTACTGTGACCAGAGCAAGATTTTTTTTTTTTTCACATGAGGGCTTGTGGTCAAAATATATGCTTAAAGGACATGTATGTAACAGGTCAATATATGGCAGAGATCTTGCAGCTGAGCATCCCTGTGTGCAGCATCACTGCGCTGAAGAATGGGACAACCTGCATGACTTTGACATTAAGCAGAAAGTTCCTGTGAGTTTCCAGGACAGCTAACACAAATTAACTCATGTCTTTTGGAAGTCATGGCTAGTCAACATTACTCTGGAGTCTCTTTTGTCTTTCTATCATCTCCCTCCCCTGACACTGTTTTACCACAGAGCGCCCTTTCCCTGTTTTACACAGGGCAGCATTCGTGGGCAGAGAGTCTGCTAATGCTTTTCATGAATTCAAAGGAATTCCACTGTAATGAGGTTTGTATCAAATGGTAGATGCTGAAATTAGCTTTGAAAGAAGTTCGAGTATCCCAAAACATGACTTTTTTATTGTATACCAGGATGACCTGATAATCTTAATGCCTTCTTTGAATTGTGTCTGTAGTACGATTTGCAATAACTAATTGTTTATATTGAAATTATTGAGAAAACTTTGCAATATGTTTATAATATGCTGCTGGTTTGAAAAATCATACCTGTGCTTTTCTGCTTGGAATATAATAGTAATGAATATATATTTGTACTGGAGATAATGAAGGAAGAGCTGGAAGCCCTAGATGCCTATGGTCTTTTGTCAGATGTTTGTTTTGTATTTAACATGTAGAATGTCGTCAGGATATCAAACCATTATTTTTGTTACAAAGTGACGCTGGAGACTTGCAGTCAGCAACTTCTGCTGAGGTTTTATATTCATGCTTACGTTCTTGCTGCTGTAGAGCCACGGCATTTGCTATATCTTGAGCACAGCTGTGAATTGAAACTGTGCCTGGAAGAGCAGGCGTTGAACCAAGGAAGAGAGAAAAACTTCTGTCAGATTTATGTATTTTTTCATGTCGGGACTCAGATAAGTTACTTCTAGGAAAGTTCATTGTAAAGAATACCTTTCACAAGCAGGTAGGTGAGCCAAGGAGGCAGGTCTTAGACTGCTCTTTAGACTTATTCTTTAAGTTGAGGAAAACGCAATGTTTCCAATAGAAATAGCTCATTTCCCATATGGGGTGAAAACAAAGTGCTTGGCTCTGCCTGTATTAGGATTTCACTTGTTAATGTAGTGTTTCTTATAAGGTCACCAGCTATAGGGTGATCTCTGTGCTAAGCTATCATTTTCCTTCTGAAGCTTGACACACACTGCTCACCCTGGCTTACTCTTATGAGAGCAAGAGTAGAATCACCGAACACCAGCATCCTTTTCCTTTTTTTTTTTCTTTCTTTTTTTTTTTAAGAACCAGGCCCTTAGCCCTCTTTTCACTTTGCTTCCATTAGTAGCAAATCCCCCTTGTCCTTTTTAATTTTTAATTACCATTGTCTGTTCACCTTTGTTTTACCCATGACATCTTCAATTTAAACAGTATCAGAGAGGTTGATGTGAACAGTTTTCTTTTCAGCTTAAGTGACTGCAGCTCGTTTAGTTGTTAATTATGCAGGGAGGTTTGCATGGCTGCGGCTGGTAATTTGAATATGCTCCCAATGTCAGGTCTGTGTCTGGACGGCTGAGCTTGTAAAAGGATTATGATGTATATATGGTTCATGGCTAAGAGGGCTAATGAAAGTACCTCATTTAATCAAACACAATTAATTAAATGAACTTATGATATTAACCCATCTTTCCGTGCATGTATAATTTATATTAATTGATCTGCTGCATTGAAGTTGACCAATCAGGTAGGCTGCTGACAGCCTAAGGAAGAAGGAAGTACCATTAGCATTAGTTTGATGCAAACCATAATTGATGGGTCAGTGTGTTTTAGGGATGTAGCAAAAGCTTTGTTAATTGTCATAAGAAGTTCAAATTGATTGTGTCTGCATTAGTACATAAATTTAAATTGATTAATGTTTTGTTCTAAAATTAATGTCTATACTGCATGGGTGATACAATGCTTTATTTATTGGATTCATTAATGCAGTCTCAGGAAAAATAGTGTTGAAGTTAGGTAAGCGGGAGTAGATCGTTAAGGATGAGTTCAGTGGAGCCATGTGGGAGACAGCATTCCCGCACGGATCCTGAGCCCGCCTGTGCCGAAATGGTTGAGTGTGAAACACCGTCCTGAGCCCACGGAGGCTGATATTTAATTAAATCTTTTTTAAAGACATCAGCGACATGGCGGGGGGGGGGGGGAAGCCAACAACTCTTAATATACAGCAAATGCTAAGAAGAAATACAAAGAAAGCCTAGAGCTGGCTAATTGTCTTACGTGTAGTTAAGTATCTCCCTAGCCTAGATCAGCATTGTCCCCAAAACATTTCCTGTAAACCCGTTTCGTACAAGTGCTGCCGCCAGTTTGTACCGTGTCTTCAGCTGAACAGGAAACTGAAATTACACCACGGCAGGCTTGTTACACAATCGTTCTGTCTGTCTCTCTTCTGCATTTGCCAGCACAGGAAAATACCATAGGTAATTCATGTGTGACAGTCCCTTTGTTTTAATAAGTATTTGCATTGCACAGGTTTGATTCTCGTGCTATAGCGTGGGATGCTTTGGCGTGTTTTATGGCATTGGCAGTTAAATATAGTTTGTCCTTCTTCTGCTAGCTTATTCTAGCACCTTATATTTCAGTTTGCTCCACTTCTGACGTGAAGTTTTAAAGGAACAAAGAAGAGTAGAAGATCCACTGAGAAGTCACTTTAATTCATTTATAACCCCTCTTTTTTCTTACCAAAGGAAACTTAACATCTGTTTCTTATAAACTGATTTAAATAGAAAATGTGTAATGCATCCTTTTACCAAATGGCTCTTTCTTTTATTGGAGGAATAAAGCAGTTTGACTGTTCTGCTTTTACTACAGTGCATTCATGCTCTTAGAAATGGGACATCTCCACTTTCACGAGGATGCAGTCTGAGCTTCGCACAGTAGAGAGGAGATTATATATCTTTCTCCACTATCTTCCCGAAGTATGGTATACAATGTATTATTTACAGACAGTTCCCTGGTTTATAATGGTTGGATTATATTCAAATATCACTCCATGTGGTGGCACTAGCGAGTAGCAAACATCGTAATTGGTTCCCGGAGCACAACTCCTTTTCCTTTTAACTTTTTGAGATTGTGTTAATGGGTGCCTTGCACTTGTTTTCTATTGCCAGATTTTAAGGACAGCTATTTAAAGCTAAGTCATATTGTTCTGAGGCAATCGTGATGAAGTGATGAGTTTTGTCATGTGCAGCAACATCGGCAATACTTTTGACAGTTTGGGCAAATGAAGTTCTTATTACTTGTTTAAATTATGTTTAGTGTTCCTCTTTTTTTTTTTTGCCAGCTCTATAACTGCAGTGTATCCTATATAAGTGAAGATATACATGCAGACAGTTCTCATATTTCAGGTGAAAAAAAAAAAAAAAGACAGTGCTGTAAATTTTCATGTTTTGTTTACACCTTTGTTTGAACTCCTCCGCGCTATTACAGTTAATTACTACCAAAAGGAATGTGCTCTTCAGTGTGCTGGTTTCCCAGCAGAGTGGCTTTTTGCTTTGCAAAGATTTTACACTAATAACACATGAATATTTGACCCAGAGCCAACAGCAAGTGAAAAAGACTCGTGCTGCGTAGAGAAAGGCATGAACAGCTCTCCTTTGCACTCTAAGAATAAAGGAAATGGAAAATAAAATAGAGAAAACGTACTGCTTAAATAACATGAAAAATTGAAAACTAGTCTCAGTGCTACCACATGATGCACCGGAAAAGAAAAACACTGACTGCAGGCATCTTGTGCCAGAGCAGAGTGAATATGAGCACCTTGGGCGTCACTGTCTTAAATTAAGATACTTTTCTGTCATTTTTCCAAAGTCAGAAAGGTAAAAAGAAAAAAATGTGTGTCTTGTTTCTGTGTGTCGGAGGGAGGGAGGGAGCATGCATGTGCATCTGTGGAGTGGAGTGGGAGGGGGTCTTGGCTTTACAGCAATAATGTTGTTTTTGCTTAGCAGCTCTGTGAATGGGTCACAGATGTTCCAAGAGTGGAAATTAACGTTATTTTTTAAAAACCACTTAAGTATGAGCAGAATGCAGTGTCACTTGGACTAATTATTTTGTTAATTGTGTTGTGGTTTAGGTTGCAGCCAGAGCTACGCTCTTTGCTAACGATAATATTATGTGGACTAAAGTGTGGGAGAGGTGGGAGAGTGGATAACTGGCTGCCTTTTGAAACGTTTGCAGTGAACCCAGGGTGGCAGAGCAGTTGCTATTACAAAAACATGTTGGAAACGAGACTAGAGAAAGATGAGTATAAAATAAGGAGGGAACTGGCCATCTCTTCGCCAGGTCTTGCCATCAGGTCCGCTCCTTCCTTTGCCATTGCTGAGTGGGGAGAATGGGAATTCTCGATTAAGAGTGGGGAAAAAAAGCTTTAGGAATGATTGTGATACCTGTGGCGAATGGGTTCCTTGTGAGTTGTTCTCTGTCTCTGAAACATTGTGAAAATCCATGAACTGGGCTGGCCATCTTCACCTCCCATTCAACGGTTCTGCCATCAGTAGGTGTCACTGCAGCCAGTCAGAAATACCAGCGAGCGCAGGAAGGCACACATTCACCTAACCATAAAAAAGGGAATCAACGCAGCGAAAAAGTACTGCCTCTCCAGCACAGGATAAAATTTATGTAATAATTTGGAGGCTTAAATATAGAAAATAAATCAATACAGCTCTACTAAAAAGGTTGTCACTTAGGGAAAAAAAATCTCTTCCCCATTACCTCCCAAAAGGCTTGCACTGGGATTTGTAGATAGGGCAGCATAAATATTTAACTTAGCTAAATCAAGAAAAGAAACAGGTATTTAAAAAACTAATAAAACTATCTGTATGTAGTGCAGAGGTGTGTGTGTTATTTCGAAACAAAATGACAGCGTCATCACAACAGAAAATATTTCTTAATCTATTATCTAATTAAGGCTACAACTTGAGATTATAGGCACAAAAAATACCAGAAATTATTAGGTATTAGTAGGAAAATACTAGGCATTGAAATATTTAGTCACAGAACAGCAACATACTCTCAGAAATTTCACAGCCTGAGAGCTGCCCTAGAATTTATCTAAACCTGAAAATGTTACATTACAGTAAATCAAGAAGAAAGTGATGCATTACCATTAGTAAAATAAAAGAATTTTAATTGACTTCACACACCAAAAAAGTACCACAGGGGAAAGGATCTAACACATTCAATGGTAATGTTAAATATTTTTTCAGGGTTTATTTTTTAATTATTGAAAATTCTTAGCATTAGTATCAAAAATATAAAACACTTCTCTAAAACCACATGATATATTTCCTCAAATACCAGCCAACCTCTTAAGCTATCTTTTTGTTATCATTTCAGCAGTAACTGGAAAACAATTAGCAGAATTAAAAATGGAAAATTAAATTTAACAGTGTCTTAAAGTTTCAGTTTCCCCATGTTATACTGGGAATAGGTTCTGAAATAATGTAAGGCTAGCTTTTGTTCAGGCTATGCATTTAAAAAGTCAGTCCATGCTTAGCCAACTGCTAGCGTTTTGCAAAGCATACTGTTATATTTAAATTCTTACAGCGATGGTTTATTTTTGCACAGAAAATAAAATAAGATCTCTTTGGTTTAGAATTGATTGTTCAGTCAGTATACAAAAAGAAAGATTCCAATTTTTTCATTTCTAAAACACAAAATTGGGACGGGAAAGGAAGAATTAAGTTTAATCTGATAATGTAATATGGCTTTTATTTGTACTTTCTTTTACTGTTGTTTTGAGATGTACTAGTATAGTTATGCAGAAAAAGCCTGGATTGTTTGGCAGAGGCGTAGGTCCTCTGCACAGAGAAGGCTGCAAAACGTCAATTAATTAGAATGATTTATTTTGGGGGATGGAAATGAAGTAGTTAGGTTAGTATTTAATGTTCTCTAATATGAAAATTTTAGATCAACTTCAGAGCCTTATGAGTTTAATCAGACAAATCATTGACAACAATCAGATAACTGAAATTATTTCTTTCTCTCAGTATCTCTTACTTCCTTTAGGATTCTGTCATTCTCCTGTCTGGACAGTGATTCAGTAGTTCTGATCTCCCTGACTAGTAATATTTTATTATCAAATATTTTCACTGAGTTATCAGAGGACTTAATCTATGACACTGCATTTTTTAGTAAGTGGGTGTGTATGTGAGCATACATTTCAAATATACATTTGATGCGAACTATATACAGCAAAACATTTTGCCTGCAAGTGTCAATGAAGAGCTGCTAACAACGCATTCATGCACGTTTGTGGAAAAATGAGTTGTTCAGGAGGGACCTGTTCTTCAAAACAAAAATTAATGTTTCTTTTAAAAAAATCGCTAGTCAAAGAGGACAGGCGAATGTTTTGCTCCTTGTGGTTTTATAAACCCTCTAAAGCTAATCTCCGTGTGCATATTAATGGCTCCACTCTGCGTGGGGGTGAACACTACACTTTCCTCATTTCATTCATTAGGGTGATTTAGATGCTAACACGGTAGGCTGACTCGCAGGCTGCTGCGGCTCTGGTGCTGCAACAACCAGCTGAAGTTTGTCTGTATTAATGTTTCCAGCTATCATACCTGAAGCAAAAGAGAAAGTGAGATGAAAGAGATTAGTTCTATGTCTAAAAATTGGTTATCTGTAGCATTTCATGAAATTTACCCCGAAGGGAAACTTCCTGGATAGTTTTCTTGTTACTTGACACAATTCAGGCAGAATCATATTTGTTCCTTTGTCATGTTACTTTAGCATGGTGTGTTGAGTAAAGTGAACAGGTGCCCTCTTGTATTGATCAGCTATCATGGCAAGGAGCTATTATTAGATTTTGAAGGGGAAAGAGAAGGGTTGAGAAATGAAGAGGAGAAAGTGGGACAGGTTATTGATGGTGGTAATAACTGTGCTCACTGGTCTCCAAACACCGAGCTGTAAAGTTGACCAGATGAGGAGATCAGTATAGATATGTTGAAGGGAAAAGACAACATGAAGAAGTATGGAGCATAGCTTCTTACCTGGCAGAGTTATTAAAGTTCATTGAAGGAAGATGAACTGTTTCAATATGTTAAACACTTGAGGCTGTTAAGAGAGAGTTGCTGTCACGGAAGGAGGCATTGTTTAGGAGGTTTGTTTTTTCCTTTTTCTTTTTTCCTTGCTCCTTCCTTCCTTTCTATCATTTTTTAATTTGAGGTTGTTTCTGTTCCTGTTTAGCTGTATGCTAGATAACCACGCAGAAATTAAAAAGCAAACAAAGGGAAAAGGGTAACCGACTCCTTTGAACAGGACATATTGCTCATTTTACCTGAAAGCTGACTTCATGCTGTGAGTCCCACAAAAGCATGGGGTTAATCATCGTTAATGTGTGAGTAAGAATATAGCATGCATATATATCATATCGTACCACTACTTTCATCTGTTCGGTAGGATGTCTTCCTCAGCTATGGCTTTATTGTAGGCAAACCACTGCCATATTTTAGGAGCCAAGTATGCTGAGTGTTATATGGCTTGATGTGTAATCATAGAGCATTTGTTTGACGAGATGCACTAGCCAGCAGAGACTCAAAATAGACCCAACATGATTCAGAATATGCTACTTTTACCCAAACAGTGACTCTAACATAATTAATTTGGTGGTAATAAAAGGCAAAAATGTAATTCTGCATTCTGCTTGATAGTAAGAAGTGCACTAAATGAAGAGACAGTGAACTCTCAACAGTAAATTTTGCTTGAGGGTTAAACTCTCTGTTCTACTGAAAGGTCACCACATGATTCAATGTTTTTAATCCTTCCACAGTGTAATGACATTTTAGGGGATGTTTGCAAACATATATCAGGGTTGTCTATACAAAATCACATTTGATTTCAATGCATGGAGAAGGGATGTTTCCCCCATTGTTTATAAAGCATGTGGTAATTTAAATTCTGTCACTGGAATTTGTTTTACGTATATTCTAGAACAGAATATAAATTGGGTCAGTTGAAATGTACATAGTTTCACTGCAGACAGAAAATAGTTATTATGTTACTCCATTGACCACCCCCTCCCCCCCTCCCCAAAATAAGTCTATTTTCTTAAGCGGCTCCCTTTAATTTTGCTGGGAGTAATATGACGTGCAAATTGAGGAAAGGAAGAAACTTCTTATAAATAACTGCATAGGCATGTAAGACAATCGAAACCCTATGCAAGGGAAGTGGAAACCTGGCTGCATGTGGGTCTGTCTGCTGGGTGGAATGAACCTTGTGCAAGGGTCTCTGAGGTACCACTGGTGGCCCTGCCGTATGGGGGGCATGTAGTTCAGTAGGTCTTAGTGCAGATTTTAAAACCAAAATTGCCATATTAGCAGGGCACGTAATATCATAAATCCTGCCTTCTGTAGGACTGATCATTTGGGCATAGCACCCCACTGTTTCCAATTTGAAAAGTATCCCTGAGACCATGCTGTCAAACAGTCATGTCCTCTCTGACGCTCCTGAGCTTGAATGGAATCCATCAATCACCCAATGGGAATATAAAAAGATATTAAAGATCAGTCCATATATATACCTCGCTGAAATCTGCATTTAATTAAGGACAGATTAGGTTAGCCGATTGCAAAAACCTCTTTTAAAAAGAATAACTTGTGTACTTCAAAAGACGGGTTTGTCATTGCAAAACTACTTGTCAATTTGAGTCAAATTCACCAAGCAGCTACTATTGGAAATGGTTTTTCAAAGAAAAGGGCATTACTGGCTTCACCTGTTGTGGTTTAATCCCAGCCNCCACACTGATAGAAGACTTGTCCGTGTTCCCTTGTTTAATTCATCTGCCCACTGATTAAGGTAACTACCCATATTGCAGCACTTCTCCCTCCTCTTAAATTGTCCCCTTAGAGCATCCCTCTTTACCACTCACGGAAGTGTTATATCCCATATGCTAAGGAGTTATTCTCACTTGCAGTATTTAATGCAAACTGGAACATTTCTGATAGAAAAGACGGAGAGGGTCTTTACTGGGAAAATCCTCTACCTGGGCTAATGCAGTCACTCTCAACCCGTGCTCCTTGCCCATCATGAGCACGTTACTGGTGGAGCATAGCATGGAGCATGGTTTATTAAGGCACACTCTGAAATACACAATATGGCCAGTTTTCTCAAAGCAGCTCATCTGCAAAACAAAATTGGGACCATTGGCTTAGAGGTTAGGACACTCTTTTGGAGAGCGGGAAAACTAAACTCATGCCTACTTTTTGATTGATAATGGAGTTTCTAGAAAAACATGGGGCAACAGTGTGAGGACATCCTTCTGAAAAGCAGTAGAAAAATTTTTGTTCCAGACCCTACCTAAATTTATGCAAAACAGAGTAGCTACCACAGGGAGAATGAAAGTGCCTCTTCTCACATTACTCATCACATCTTCATCACGTAACTGTCCTAGGATGAAGTCCCCCCAGCAGGGGATAATTTAATCTGACTTTTCACATCCTGGGTTAGTGCTCCCACTAACCATCCAATGAAAGGAAATGAGGACACTCTCCTGTTGACCCTGTCCCACAAGACATACTTTGTCTCATCCTCTTAGGATCTAAGTCTCCATTTTTTTTACCTTTCTTATGTGTCGCCCAAAAAAGAACATATGATTTCAGGCAGAACAAAGTGTTTTCTTTGAAAAAAACAACCAACCAACCAATCAACCAAACCACAAAACCAACTTTATTTCTCTTTTTGTTTTATAGCAAAATCTGATTCTCAGTGAATTCAGGTTTTTCTCATGAAGAGAGGAGAAAGGGAGGAGAAGTAGCTGAATCCTTCTGTAAAGCCTACATTAGTTCATTTCAGAATAAATACACTTTTATTCAGGAACAAGTTCTTGATCAGACACATGAAGAACAAAGAAGAAAACCACCATCGTGGCCTTGAATTCCTGGCATTGCATGTGGTGATTTGGACAGTTTGCCTTGCAGCTCAGTCATCAGGGAAGGAGGACATGCCATGTTCCCTTCCTTACACAGTCCACACTGGGGGCAACTCCAGCAAGATGGAGAACTAAAGCACTGCAGCTAAGTGCAATGAACGCAACAATGCTTATATGTGCATTTTCTTACCTATATCTTCACAAAGCCAATAGTAAAATGAAGTGCAGAAAATAAAATTCACGAGATGCACATCTTTATACATGGCACTCATGTAACCATCGATGATTTTCCAGTCATTGCTGACTGTGGAGGAAAAGGTAGGGGTCATGGAGGTTCATGCCTGCGTATGTGGGATGTCTTTGGGGGGAATTTAGTGAGTTAAAGAACCAATTTTTGAAGTTTTTGTCATTGTTTCCAGAAGACTTGCCTGACTTGAGTTCTAGGGAGATGAAATGATGATATCAGCGCTCAGTTATGAGGCGTTTCATCTCACATCTCTCTCTGTCCTGTGGCTCACCATGGAAAATGAAATGAATACTCCTGCTGTGCCTATTTATGGAAGGTGTCCCAAGCTGACAAAGCACTAATGACTAAATGGAGCATTCACTGGAGGAACAATGAATCATGTGCGCAGAGGGGAAACAGATTCTCGCAGACGTACCGACAACACCATGCTAACTACAGTCTCTTAAAGGAAAATCTGCAAGTCCACTGTCAGTACTGATATGATTGTACCAAATTTCCAGATTTCTGTCCACACCAGCCAAAAGAATCATTGTTTTGTTTCATATCAAGAACAGGCAGCAGCTGAGAGGAAAGTTGTTTTTTTTTTTCTTTTAATCTTACTGTCACATAATTGGTGTGTTTGATAGGAGTAAAGAAAATCTTGCAAAATACATCACATGCTCATTTTCTTAACATCGCACCTCAGCATTAAGCAGAAGAGAGTTGTATATAACTGCTCCACCTCCCCCCATTTCTTTTTCAATCATCACTAAGCCTTTTAGACTCTTCCTTTTACATAAACCGCAGGCAATTTCATAGGTGCTCAGGGCTTTTTAAGCCTACGTTATTTGCATCAAGTAGTAGTTTCTTCATGATTTTTTTTTTCTTTCTTTGTTTTCTTTTTTTTTTATTTTTAGTTTATCTATAAATATGACTCACCTCTGTCATGCTGAAAGAAACTGGTGGTTGCACTGTTCAATGATGCAAAAAGAAAGGATTTCCACATCAGGGGAAATAGTAGTGAAACTGCACGTCTAAACCACTGTTGGTTTGACAATCATGCCCTAAGCTCTGACCAGCCTGCGAGTGGGCATCGTGCCATTTGAACAGTAGGGCAAAATTGCAGGCAGCCAAAAATCTGGCTTGAACATGTTTCTTGAGGGAACAATCCCAGCTAAAAATACTCCTATTTGTCTGAACTCAATTTGTTCATGCACATGCTGATGTACCATTAAAGATGACATAGGAGATGACTTTTTTTCTTAAACCGAAAGATCGGAAAAGTCACAGAGAGGGGAGACTTCTGACTTCTTATGGATGTGCAGAAAAGACTTGAGGTACATTTTTAAAAGGCAAATGCTCTGGAGGCATTTCCTACCCTGCTTCTGTGATTCCCATGGAAGGCGAGGCAGGGGTCCTTCTAGTCCCCAAAGTGATGGCAGGAATGCGCTCCCCGGTGCCATCGTGCCCCGTCTGGAGACTCCCCCAGCCACTTCCCTCCGGACGAGCAGCAGAGAAGAGCAGCTGGTACATACCCACAGCAAGTCTCCTCTGCTGCCTGCTGGACCTGTTGGGCTGGCCTGCAGTTTCCAAACACCTTTAAGTTCTGCCCTTCCCTGTCCACCTCTCCATGCCAGTCTTCTGGATAGAAAAGAGTAGCTACAAGTCCTCTTTTGAAATATCTGATGTAGGCCACCGCTTGCTGCACCTTACAGAGTAAAAGGGGGAGAAGGGTGATGGTGAGGCAATACTCACCGTCCACAAATTTCAGTGTAACAGGTTCCACCTGAAATGGAAGTCCAGTACTTTAGCGCTGCACGTGTAAATATAACGTATGTTTTCATTCACTAGAATTGAACTACTTTTTTTTTTTTTCCTCTTACATTAGTTTCTTCTGATTTTCAGTTGCTATGGAACTTTTCAGTGACATTTATTTGTGATATTTTCTGTGGTACATACTTCTACCCAAGAGAGCCAGGTATGCCTAGGAAGAAAGGAAGAGAAGAACTTCTGTGAAATTTCAGAGGCTGTTGGGAATGGTGTGCTTACACGTGTGGTGTTTCTATTGCTTCAGCCCAAAGAAAAGGATGTGACAGTGGTGGGGAAAACTCATGAAACTTGTTGCTATCTCTTGAACACTCCCCTTCTGTGCTAACTAAAAAATGATGTGCAAGCCGCTGCTGCTGCTGTTACTTAGAGCAGTAATAGCAGAGTGCACGTCTTGCATGGGCTGGTAGATGTAGCGATAGGAGAAAACAAAAAAGGTTGGAGTCTAAAACACTGGTTTAGACTGATTGCCTGAATCTTTCATTTTACTGGTCCCTCTTGGTTTTGAGGGTCCAAACTCCTATCTTAAAATCAATAATTCCTCCAGGAATTAAGAATAAAGTACGCTAAGAGAGTACTCCAGCACTTTTGATACGTAGAGGCTCCTCACTACTTCAAAGCAAGGGCGTTCCTTCCTATCTTTTCACGTTGCAAGGGAGAAATTTATGCTGTGGTACAGACACTACATGGTGTTCCGTATCGTCCTCTGCTAACACGCCACAGCTCTGGTGAGTAATAACTCTGCTGCCCTAGGCCTCAAATAGGTGATACCCGGCTGCTCTGGGCCTGGCGATACTCAAATAAAGGTTGAGAGCGGTGCTAGACTGTGTTGCCTTGCAGGGAAATACGGTGATCCAGAATACAAAACTGATACTGTCAAACTGAAAGTACCTAACCATGAAATGGCATTTACAACCCAGAAGTGAAACGCTATTACCTTAACCTTTTGTTTTTCTAAATAAACTTGATTTATTTTACATCTCATTCCTTTTACCCCCCCTCTTCTTTTCTCCACTTTTCTTAACAGTAAATTATTTGCTAGGCTGGTTGTTCCATGCTCTCTTTATATTACTTTTTTTTTTTTTCTGGTTAATTAAATGTACTTACATTTTTGGCTCCTCTATGACCAAAGCAAAATATTTTTCTTATCCAGAGAAGTATTCTGACACAAGGGAAGTGACTTCATATAGCAACATTTCCTTTGGGAGACATGCTTGAGTTCTTCCCTGAACAGGGCAACCTGTTTCACACACACAGAGAAAGCTCTAGAACAGATTGACTAGGAAATTTTCCATTTATCACCAGGTAGCTGGTTCATACATGCAGCATCTTAGCTTTTATGAATCACACATAAGCTCAGACGTTTACCAACTAGATGAGTATGGCTGGTCAAATGATTCTGGTCATCTCATGATTTTCATCAATATTATGAGAGAAAACATTACATAGCAGCTGCCTGTAACAGTGTTTGTGTGTTGCTCTGATTTACTTTTATAGCACTTACTGTATGTGGTTGCTCTATTAATCTTTCTATATGAACAGTTTCTCTGTTTAATTAAATTGGGCCCAATGAGGCAGTGCATGGTCCTCTGATAAGCTCATTCATCTTTATTTGATTCTTTGCTGACACGTTAGTTGCCCTGTGACATAGGTTAAGTCATTGAGTGGCCATTACCTCCTCGTTTACTCTCTCATGTTACTCCTAACCACCTTCCTGAAGTCAAATCCAGATGATTTGTGCCAATTTCATGGGGGCACAAACTGGAACATCCGATAACTTTCTACATGGCTGACTTTATACAATCTTGCTTGCACATCTCAAGCCACTATGTCTGTCAAAACACAATTTTTTCCCCTCCTCCTTATGGGCTTTGATAGAGCTATGAGTACTAGAGGTCTCAATTATAAAATGTCATGACACTGCCGCACAATTTTTTACAGTAATTTCACAGTGTCACTTTGTGATTATTTCAGGATAGCTTTGAACCATGACTGAAATGAATTGTGGCCCTTAGTGTATTGGGTGATACAAATTGTGAGCTGGTGTGACAGAGAGGCAGGCGTTGTTAGGAATAAACTCCATGTGAAGAGAGGGAAGCATGTATTTTTTTCCGAAACCCTATAAAAAGCAAGCAACAAAAGGGAGGCAGGGGAAAGGAGATGGAAGAAGATAAAATTAAACATTTGCAACAAAGCAAGCATCAGCTGCACCACCTTTAATTCAAATGATATTTTAGCTAGAGTTGGGGCTTTTCCAAGCTCATACAGCAGAAGCCCAACCTGGAATTCTGCAATAAACCTCCTCAAACTCTGTCCTGAGGCGGAGAAATGTGTCCTGCGTGCTTCCCAAAAAATCCAACTCCTTTAAACAGCCAGTACTTTAAAAATACGTAGTGAAGAGTCAGATAAATGCCTTACCAAGCAAATGTTGGTCTTGGCAGGCAGTCCTGTCATTTTATAATACCTCTTTGAGTAGTTTTAAAGCACAATTGTTCATACAGAATGGGTGAGTAGGGAGACCTTTGCAGATGTCTCCACCACCTCCCTGGCTGAAATAGCGAAGGGAGGGGAACGAGCAGTTTCTCACAGACCCAGGCTTGCGAGGAGGTGGAAAAGGGAAAAGGTTTGTCCTTCTTCCACTCTGTGAGTAAGCCCAATTTCGGGGCTCAGTTCAGCAGAATGGGTAAACTAAGTATTGTACCTAGTCCGCTGCAACCTTAGTGCCTTCAAAAGCTGGGGGAAAGCAAGAAATCAACACCCCTCCTCTAAAAAAGGGATGATTTGCCATATAAAGAAAGTGTTTTCAGCACGGTTCTGAGGGAATCAAAACCTTAGGAGAGGAAAGCAAGTTCAGAAGACGGTAGGAGGGGAAAAGATGTTCCCTGAGATCATTTTAGACCTCTGAAATTTGCCTAAGATAGATAAGATTTGTGGAACAATATATCTGTTGTTCCAGGGGGAGCTGCAGATATTTGAGCATTTCCTTAACTGTGAGAAAAGGCAGCAAATGCTGTCAAAGCAAATTTTTATTTACATTTCAAGTCACATTTCAGCTAAAACACAGACAAAATATATAGTTATTTTATCGATGGCCTTATCTTTGAAAGTTTTACTCATAGCTTAATATTTTTACATGAACTTTTACCTTTTATCTAATGTAAAGTTTATAGTGGCCTGTGATGTGCTGGAAATATTAACACTCCTTACCTCAAAATCCAATAGCGATTCACCTCTTTTCTAAAAAGAATGACAAAAGCTAGTAAGAAAAATCCTATCAAAATCACTAACTATTCTGTTTGGTTTATTTTGATGTATGAAATAATTTCTAGAGTCTATGTGTGTATTTTAGCTCCTATCTTCTAAAGCCTAGAGTAGCTGAAAGAGTACAATCAACTTAAGCAGCTCTCCAAAGTAACACGGGAACTTCAGGGGTGATCCTGTAGCTAGCCTGGCTTTGGGTCAGTTAAATCAACTGATGACAGTATGGATTTGCTAGTACTTTATTCTGTTAACTTGATTGTTCAGGAGTACGTTTTTTAAAGCAAAAAATAAAATTTAATTGTTTTTTTTTTTCTTCAGTTGCAGGCTTTTTTCCTCTCTCCCTTTCTTTCTTTCTCACTCTTTCCCCAGTTTTTGAAATCTGCCTAACACTGATGAATCTCCTTAACATTTTTTTGTTTGTTTATGTCAGGATTTTCCTGCTCCTTGTTTTTATGCAGTGAGAAGTATTACATCAACTAAAACAAAAACAAAACAAAAATTGATTGTATAAATGATAGGCAGCACAAGGAACACGGTTGACAGCAAATGTTAAATGGCATTAAAAAAAAAGCTTTTATCTCCTCTCACCTCCTGTAGTGCATGTTTGATGTAAAGTACAAGCCACTTGTTGCCAGCAAAAATGGTCATCTCATCTAGACTCTATTGCTGTGTACTTTCACCCAGCACCGATAACATTACTTTATATTGCAGGTTCAAGCATTTTTGTGTTACATAGAACAAGGATAACCTTCTTGCATCTAAAACTCCTGTGCAATCTTACAAGAAAACTCAATTAATCAATTAGAATACTTTACTCAAATTACAGGGGAATTACGTGCCTCCGTCGCTGAGAAGCGTTGGAACTTGCAGTGCATTACAGCAATTAAGAATACTTAATTTCCAAATGGCACAAATGAACAAAGTATGAGTCATGGTGAACGTTTACTCCTTAAAAGCCATCAGTGCTAATGGTTTTGTAACCTTTGTAAATTTAATATGGGCTTCATTTATATAGCAGTGAAACCCACGTCAGGATGGTATAATATTACTGTTCATATGCACAGAGCTTTATGCAGCCACACACTTAATTGCATAAATAATAAATATTGGGTTTGAGGTAGGCATCTGCTTACACTACTTTTTGCGAACAGATATGATCACGCTATGCTATCGCACTCTAAGAAGTGCACTTAAGGCAATCAATAAGTAATGATTCATAACATTTTTTTCCTCAGTGAAGTTATGATAAGTAAAGGTTAGGCCAAGAAAGCAGAATATTTTTAGTGTCTTTTTGGAAGGATATCTTGCCTATGTCAGAGTATTCGAATGGCCTTTTTAGAGTTTGTAGTCAAACTTTTTCACCTTTAAAAGTGGTCAGTTCATATTCAGTTATCACTAACTGATTTCTCGGGTAGCAAATAATTGCATTAATAGTTTATTGCTAATCTCCATGGTCATTACCAAATGCTATGCTGTTATGCAGTGCTGATCTTAATGAATATATTGAATAAATATGCTGCTTAACAGAAGTATCATTCATAACACAGCCAGGAATATCGTTGTGTATATTGGCAGTTGTTTCCAGTTATAAATTGCTCTAGAAGAGCTATGGCATACTTATGGGTCTGTCTTTGAGACTCTTGTGAGTTGGTTTAATAGCAGTAGTAAAGACTATGGCTATGATATTCTCTTCCCTCCTTCCTCCCCCAAATAGTGGATTGTCTCTGGGGAACCATTCTTTTCTGCTTTTTTTTGAGAAAAGATGGAGATCATAAACCCAGGAAGTGTGTAGATTTATTTTCTTTTGCAGCTTTCAGTGGGATCAATGAACAACCATAGGCAACGCCATGGGGCCACCAAAGAGATTACCAGCAGTGCAGTAGTGATGGGATGTGGGCACTGAGAGTCTGTTTCTAGCTGATTTTTTGAGGACTGAAGATAGATCCTGCAGTTGTCTCTAAAGGGAGTAAGCTGTTCTCTCAGTGAGATTATGCACATACGGATTCAGTAACGTCAGATGATTCCTAGTGAGATTTTGTCCCTACATCTCGCTGCTCGTGCTAGAAGAGAGCTCTTTTACCCCAGCCCACTTAACTTGTGCTTTTGATCCGTTTGATTTGGTTTAGTTTTCTTCCTTTTCTTTTTGCTGTATTTAAAACATTGAATTGACTAGAGTTGTTCTGAGCATTAATGACATACTGTGAAAAAGCTTAGAGTGATTCCCAGTGCTCCAGATTTTACTGAAATCCAGGTATAAAAACATACTGGCAAAATGTGTAAAGAAGGCAGGTTGCATGGCAAAGAGTTACAGGTCCTGTCTCAGCATTGTGACCCTCCAAGATTTTATTTAGTTTCCAAATTTAGTTTCTGAAATTATTTCCTAGCTTTTTTGTTTTTGATTTTGTTAGCAGATTGTTAGATGTTTTGTTTGTTAGATTTTGTTTGCCCTCCCACCAAGAGGAAGAGAATTCTTGTTTATTTCTTTTCCACAAGAAAGGTTTTTGTTTCTTCCATGGCAATTCAAATCTAGGGAAGTATCACTAATTTTCGTGAAGTTAGACAAGTTTTAAAGCAAAGCGGAGATACAAAATCTGACACCGCTTAAAACTACACTGAAAATTTTTCAGCTTCTCCGAGAGCAGCCACAATCGATGAGGTTTTCAGGTGACGTGAGAAATATCCCTCAAGGTACTTTTTCAGTTGATATACAAATAAAACAAAATGAAAATTGTCAACAGCAATCCTCAGAAAATTAGAATACTTATTATGCTTCTTTTTTTAAAAAAGGCAACCAATCATCATTAAATGTGTTGGTGTTCATTACAATTAAATTAGTCTTAGTTAATTCATTAAATATTAATATGGAATTCAAATTCAATTCCATAGAAATTATAATCTGGCAATTAATTAACATATTAAAATTGAGAAACATTACCTGTCCCTTCAAGGCAAAAATCTTCCTTTTTAATGAAGAAATCTTTCAGGGAAGAAATAAGGTTTTGGTATTTTTTTTTTTTTTTTAGTGATGGGAGATTTGTAGGGGGAAAAAAAGGAATTTTGCAAATTGTCTAGATGTTTCATTTCTTTCTGTGTTTTAAAGATATTTTCCGATATTTTTCCATGAAATGTCTTCAGACCAAGATGAAAATAGCTTTTAAAACCCTAACTGAAAAATATGTGGTACTGATTTTTCTTTTCAGAAGAAAATCATTTTTAATCAGAATCATTTACATTCAAGGTTTCATTCTAAAAAAACCCATGAATGCAGTAAACTTTTCAGAAGTCTTTTCACCATCTTCATTATTTTAAAAGGTAAAGATTGCTGTTACCAGCAGCTTGATGTAACTGTGTTATAATCATACCTTTCACTATCTCCTGTTTCAGTTTCAGTTTGATAATCATAGTATTTCATCAGTTTCTTGAAAAATTATATGGCAGTCTGATAATCCCCATGCACTGAAACATATCTGTGCATGGATTTTAAAAAAAAAAAAAAAGTGGACTGCGTGACTCCAGTGTGATGCTGTATGAATGAAGCCTTGAGTATAGACCCGTGTGTGATGACATACGCAGCAGTATACATCGAGTATGTGGATATCTGGTGCTTTTTACCCTCTGTCACAGGTACGTGGAAGAGCTGGTTCTATTAATTGGCCTAACTATTGGTACTACCTACTGACAGCGTTCGTTGTTTTTTGGGGAGGAACAGTTATACGCCACTGACTTAAAAGCTTTAGAGTTTAAAAGCACGCAGAAATCACTGACCAATTTGTGAAAGCTTTGGCCAGAGAACCAGGTTTTTAAAGGCTAGTCATCTCTGGTTGTAAATCAAAACAGTAAATTTTGATAAATCTAATCAAGCGTTATTCTTTATTTGAGAAAATTTGATGGCAAAAACTGCTTTGAAATCAAACTGGAGAATGCTGAAGATGAATATACGTCTGTGCTATATATGAAAACATAGCTACATTTTACATGTTGATATATAATGAGGAAAATAAGCTACTGAGTTGAAAAAACTTAACTGTTTTTTCATTTTGGAAAATTATGAGAAAAAAAAAAAGGATAAGACCTCTCATTCCAACTCGTTTGAAAACCCAGTGGGATTTTTGACATTTTTATCAACCATGAGACTATTTCCTAAAGGTGTTATCTGCAAGATATAGTAGTTTGCTTATTCTGTATGTTCTAGTTCAGTGCTACTCCACATTTTTTCTCGCACTTTCATCTCCAAAACTTTGGTGTAATTTGAGTGCCCAGTTTAGATGGATGGCATTCATTGAAAGATGATCATAGTATCTAGTAAGTGCCTGATTACGCATTGGACATCAATATTTTTCTTTAAAAAGTATTGACATGCCATTAATTGTGATTGTAATTCTTGTGTCATGCCCCTAGAAGTAATATATTTGAATTCCAAGTGCCAAGCAACTTCTTAAATTGTTTGTGTGGAAAATATTGAGTACTCTAGAGAAAGAAAGTTGGAACTAGATTACTCTTCTGTAAATCTGGTGTTACTGCTTTAAATAAGATGGTGTTATTTAAGCAGTATCACTAGAATTGGAGTCTGATCTATTCTTTTAGTGCAAGTAGGAGGAAAAAAAGTCAAAGTCAAACACCAAATTTGTATCCACATTTGACTTTTTCAGCAATTGTACTTACTGAAACCACTAATCAGAGTTGATTGTCCTTAACATAAAAATGATTAGCTAATATCCATTCAGGACTCAGCCTTGAATGGATGGCTCAGACTGCTGTTAAAGTACAAAGGAGGGTTCACAAAGAGCCATGTTTCCTCTCCTGCAGTTGTACCGTGTATTTTCTTTTCCATCGAACTTTTTACAATTGAGATAGAAAATCTAGTTACGCTATCAGTGTTAGCCCGACCTCCACTAAGTAACCCATGTGGTTTCCATATGGTGGCAAGCTTACCCTGCAGAAAGGAAATGGGTGCAGCGGCGGCACGCATGCTCTGCTTCAAAGAGACACCCTTAAACAAAGTCCCTGCGCTTTGCCACTGAGATGATCCACTGCTGCTGCCAACTGAAGATCATGCTTTAAGTACCCTTGCATCCACAGACCGAAGACTTAGGAATACAGTAAGGTTCTTAGATGCTTAGATAGCTTTCGACTGATAAATAAAGCTTTCTTTCAGGAAAAACAAATTAGGATTAGGTTTATAATAAAAGCAGCATGTGTTAAAGGCATTCCCTTACAGTAGGGAAAAAAATGAAGAATTTGAACAAGGCAGAGGTGGTTAAGTTTTCTAGGCTTGTTTAGTGTAGGCGTAAACCAATTAACATTTAATATAATTGCGTGCGTAACAAGAAAATAATTGTGCGAATGAGTAGTGCTTTAGAACGGCATGCACACTGTTTACTGTACTCCACCTCAGCTTCTTTAAAGGAGAGATGGAAGTGATAAATGGTGGGTTGGCGTGCACACCATATGCCACCACATACTGATGATATAGTGCAGCAAGAGCCGGGAGAGCACTGCCCAAGCATATAGTCCCCTTTCTTTTCCTACAAGCAGCCTATTACATGCAGAATCCGCTTAGGTACTGTCTAAATTCCTCTGCATAGACAAGGAAAACTTTGAAATTACACAGGTAGAAAACTAATTTGCATTTAATCTGTTATCTCTATTTCTCATGCAATTCTAATAAATATAGATAACGTTTGCTATTTTAAACTAATTACGCTAAAACACCTGCACGCTTTTAGAAAATCGAGGTCACCTTTTGCCACTAGTAATCATAAGTAGATTACCTCAAACTTGTGACTAAATCTTGAAAAGTGTTTTGACAATGCGGAGTGTCTCTAGCTGTCCTGTAAAGAGAACATGGGCACGGTGCCAACAACCCCTTGTTTTCCACTTCACTAGTATCTTGTGTCACACTCATTCATATCTACACAGTAGCTGCAGCAACAGCAGCCTTTCCAGGCGATAGCATTGTTGCAGGTCTACAAGGGAACTGAAAACTTGTCACTTTATTAAAAAAAGCTACATTGGTCTCGGCTCAAAAGAAGATTTACTATTTTGATGCACTTATTTTCTGTTTCTGTGAAAAAGACATGACTTAACTAGAAGAACAGTCACCCAACCATGCGTAAATCCCATGAAGTGCCACGCAGTATTTGGTTTTTTTTTTTTCTGTAAGCAGTGAATTGTTTCCCCGTCATAGAAAAAAAGCTTACCTGTATATAACCAGGTATTTATTTTGTGTTTACTTTTTTACTGTTTGTGTAACAGAGGAATGTTTCATCACAGAATTCAAGGAAGATGATACAACTGCCTTGGATAAACAGTTGAGATTATATCAAAATATTTGATTCTAATAATACATGATTGTTAGTGTTTTACACAAGTGACAGAAATTACAAATGTGAACGAACATATTGGCAGTCTGCCACCGTGATACAATAACACAGTGTAGCTGCTGCAGCTCCCTCATCTAGCGGGAAATCAGTGTTTGTTATGTGGTGGATGGCATTTAAATGAGCTCAGGTGGTTCATGGGGTGTCAGCTGAAATAAATATTCAACCACAGATTGGAAAAAGCCTTTAAAACATTAGACTACTTAAAGTAAGAAAAATTAAGCGTATAGTTATCAAGATAAGCATAGTGAGAAAAGTGCACTTCACCTCTTCGGCATCAATAAGTGAATTAAATTCTTCTCTTGCGAGCACAATTTTATTTCTTACTGAAATCTTAACTTCAGTTAGTATGCAGTAAGGCCTTGTAAGGTAAGATGCACTTGATTTAGCTTGGTTTTGAATTTCAAAACTGCCTTATGCTACCCTGTCCACACGTGAAAAGTCAGAAGCACCCTTGAAACCCGAGTCCCGCCTGTGAGCTCTGGCACTCGCCGCCCGCACTCAAGACCTGCACCGTGGCGATCGCAGAGCAACGTGTGGCTGTAAAGAAGGGCTCAGGATTGGCGTCAAGAGCAGGAATACCCCCCCAATCGTGCTTTTTTTAAGCACAAACAAGATCACAGGTTTGTGGTAACTTTTAGCAAGCGCAGGCAGAAACTCTGCCAACAGGAGGGGTTCCTCCTCCCTTTGCTCCCAAAACTCGTTTCTGCGTTGGGCTGCTCCCCACAGTCCCTTTTTTTGTGCACAAGACTTTTGTCTCAGTTTAGGCAACTGAATCCAGCAACTGGTGCACATTAAAACCTGCTCTTTTTTGGGGGGATCATGTTCACTTCCAATCAGACCCCTCGTTTGCTGTGTGGCTATGCGAATGTTTCTGCTAGCAAAAGGCAGGGCTCCTTGGGCAGATACTAAATGGCTGGAAAGTGGCAATGAGAGGGACTAAGCCTTTTGCCGGTATTGCCAACTTATGGCAGATACCCGTTGAGAAGGTGAGGAGCAGCTCCTCTCCGGCTCGTCATACCCAGCGGGGTTAAAGCTCTCCCATAGCTCTCTCACAGCTTTCCACTCAAATTCAGGACTGGGACCACAGCACTTCGAAATATTTGCAAATAGGTCTCATGCTTTACCAACTTCCCTTCTTTCTGCTTGCGCCTGAGGCTGGAACAGGTAACGAGTTTAGATGTTTGCAACAGCTACATCTAGGTTGCGGACTCCCGTCTACTTTGTTGTTGCTAGCTTAAAATACTTTATCGTTATAATCTTCTTTTAATAGTCTGCCATCAAACTTGTCAGCTACTCGTTTAGGGGTAGAAGGAAGAGGCAAGAACCACTAGCGTATTACCTTCATGCACAGTAGGATATGTCCAATTTGTGGTTTCTCATCCCCGCTAGAACTGTATATATGTAAAAAAGGTAATTAAACATCACAATCTCTGACGTGTCTTGGTGGCAACAGCGGGAGCTTCCAGGAGCTTGCCTGGCATTCTCCGGCCTCCAAAGGCATGGGAGATAGCGGGTTTTCAGAGAAAGATTTGTATTAGCTTTGCAGCTTTGTTTTGGTTGTGCAAAGATGCAAGCCTTTTCTTCATCCTTGCTTTTGAAAAGCCATTCCTAGAAAAGAAAAGAAAACTAAGGGCTCTCTGTTTTATTATACCATGGGCATTTAAGTAACTATTGTAGTCATAATAGGCTTTGTGAAACTCTAGAAAATTCAAAAGTCATAGTGCAGTATGACTTATATACTTACACGAAGACAAAGCAGCCTTGCCCTAAACGTCTATTTTGGTATTGATGTAACCCCTGCACTTTGGCTAGGGAATACTGCAGATGCTGAAATAACGGTTCACCATTATTCCTTTGTTTCAGATTAGAAAGTGAAAGTATAGCAAAGACACTATTGACTTGCTTGTGTGTTTTTAGAACGGCTGTGTCCAGTGAAATACAAATGAAACATTATTTTCATAGCTTCCCATATTTCTTGCCAAGTGAGAACCAGCACATTACAGTTTAATTTTAGGGAAGCTATAAGGTACAGTTAATAATAGTGAACTATAAGACTCTTCAGAGAGGGTAACTATTTTCATGTGTTGGTTCTCTTTGTCTACTCTGACCGGTAGCACAGTAATCGAGATGAGACTACTTGAAGAAAAGCACTGGAAGCATGAGGGAAGTGATAGTAGATACATATGGAGCCTCACTCCTGCATGATGGAGGCACAAAGCTGCTCAAAAAAGTGTGGGTGAAAAAAAAAAAGGGAAAATGGGGAGATTCTCAGAAATACGGGTGGATACCAGACGCGCTTATTTGTTTTCTAGCAGCAGACACACCAAAACCCCAAATCAAAATCCTAATTGTTTATCTTTTGTAGGAATTTTAATTAAAGGGGCCTAGAACAGAAAGGAAGAAAACTCTCTCATCTCTGAGCTTCCAGAACCGAGGGGAGACTCCCCCTGCGTCACATGGAGGCACATAATTTCATCATGAATCTTCTCATCCCCTAATTAATCATCTTGTTGCTTTTCAGTGACAAATGCTCTGACGACTGGAGCTCTTCTGCACTTGTGTTTACAATAAGACTTTCCTCTTTTCCTCCTCACTTTTACGAAGGTCTCAGCATCCACATAGAGTGTAAACATCTATTTTGTCTAACTTTTATCTTCGATGCAATAGCAAAATCCATATAAGAAAATGCAAGCCAAAGCAGAAGGTGCTTTGATATTAGTGATTGCTGCTGTCAAACGAGATTTTCTTGTGACTATAGTATAAAATTCAGCAGGAAGCATATGTTTAGTACTGGTGAAATACTATTCAATAATATACAATTGTTACAATTTAAAGATATTTAGTACTGTAACTCTATGTAAGGTTTTGTTTAGTATATACAATCAGCACATACTCCTAGGTGTGCCCTCAAATAAAAAAGGGCACTTGAGCCTTCCCTTTTGAAGGGTAAAGAAAGTTTATTAGAAGGAGGTAATATTCATTACTAGGATCAAAGAGCCAGCAGAATATTTTGCTCAAAAGGAACAGCAAAAAATTAAGCCATTTGTAATGAAAACTTGCTACTAGGTTTATCAGTGTAATTTTATTGCATTTCTGTAAAGAAAAAAAAATTATTCTCATTTCCCTTCTCATGATATTTTAGTTATTTTTCAAATGAAAAGGAAAAGTAAAAGATCCTCCGTTAACAAATGGGACATTACGATGGGAAGCTTAAATTAGTCAGTTCTTATATTTCAGTAGTGCAAGATCTTTGAAGTGATCTTTCCTGTGCAGGAATTCACTGTTTTATTGAACAAGCCTCAAGAGACTTGCAAATACCTAGCTTGTCTACTTGTACAACTTAGCAACAGCTAAGATTCTTTCTTGGGCATAAAAAGCATATAAAACAAGAAAAAAATCAGTTTATGGGATGCATTTATAAAAAGTTTGACTGATCATGTTCTTAAATTCCAAAACAAATTATGCTTCTTCCAGTCACAACATTGCTGGTCAGCGTAAGTTTCCACTGGAAGCTTTCTGGGTTTAACATACCATACCTAAAGAATGTTATCATGTCGTAGTGGATAACATTAATAGAAATCACTTGTCTCCTTTTCTACAGGACATAGCCTAAAAATTTAAGACCGCCATGTTTTACAGAGGATTAAAAAACCACTGGAAAGATGCAGTTCTGGTAAAAATTAAAACCTCACTGTAATTTGACATACATTTTGAAAACTGGGGGTATTTAAAGCTAAGTGTTTAAACATATCCACTTGTTAGCTGCTTGTTAGGTAGTAAGATTGCTCCTGAGTGTGTTTTTTCATACCCTCTCCTAAGTGGCTCGTCAGAGATACAGACATGAAGATATTATGAAAATCAACTATGCATTGAAGCATCACGTTTCCTAGACTTAAGTGTCTTGTATGCCAACGGGGTATATAAGCAAAGGGAAGGAATTTTTCTCATATTGGTTTGACTGGGAAACTGAGAAGTCAACTTTGCGGCAGGGAGAGCAGAAAAAGAGCAAACTATGAATGGTTTCCCCTTTCTACTCTATTTTCGATTAGGTCTTTGCTCATCTAGAGAGGTGTGGATCAATTAACGATCCTGGACCCAGATCTAGAAACCTCAGGATATGTTTCCAAGTTCCCAACTATACTGACTGTGTTAAACATGGTAAATCTTCTTATTGTGCTGTGAGTGGGCTCACTGAAGTTTGTGTTTTAGTAAGTGAAAGTGCTTTCAGTAATATGGATTCCTTCTTCAGTAGCAACTACCGAAAAGAGCTGCATGGAAAATAGATTTCCTTCCTGCGGAAAAAAGCCAGATACTTCTGAGAGAACAGTTTTGGGAAAATAAAAATGGCATTTTTTGGCTTGCTGGCTTTCCAGCAGTGGGTGGGCTGTCTGCTTCTCCAGCTTCCCAGAACTCTCCGCCTGCCAGTCACCTGCCAGCCAGGCAGACCAAGAATGAGACTGACTCTTCAAAGGGGTGGGAATATTGTTATTTGGGAAGCCACAAAGGATGAGTAGCTGCTGTAGCTTCTCAGCTCCCACCGTGGGAGGACAGAGTGTTGGGAATCGCAGGGTTTCTGAGAAAGTGCTGAAAAAGATGAGTTTGAGAAATAGGGTTAAATGTTTCTTGTAACCAAACTCCAAAAAACTTTGCTCCCAAAAAACTTATAGCTAAGCTTCTCTGAATGATGAAAAAAACAATTGTATTTAATGCAGATGTTTTGTAAAATAGTAAATATCAGAGGCCTATATATTAATAACTTGCTTAGTTTTAGAATGTTTCTATGACAAGGGTGATGTTACAACCATAAATACAAATCTTTCTTCACCTAGACAGTCAGGTAAGCTAGACATGCCCAATGATTTTATTCTCTAAAGGTAAATGCACACTTCTATTCTGTTAACTGTGGTTTTCTCAAGGGGACTTGTATTATTCAGAGCAGAAAAGAAAATAATAGAATTCTTTAAGTGTTAGGGGAAAAACTTTATTGAATGTACATAACAGCAAAAAAAAAATCTTTCTCATCGGTCTATTACAGTACATTCAGACTCTTAGAAAATCACAACTATTGACAGATTTAGAAGACAGAAGATCTGTATAGAAAAAAACTGCTCTAAATATTGGCTAGCTTGTAATTAGAGGAAAGCAAAATCAAACTATTCGTTGATAGGTAGTGACTAAATATAGAATGAGATGTGCTGAAAATACTGTTCTCATAGTTTCAGAAACTATAAAATAGGAAGTTCATTGATACCATGCAGTTAGAAGCAATGCTTAAAGAAGATTTTGTCATACAGAAAATCGGCTGTTTTTTCTTCCTTTTGTAGCATGAAAGAAGCAAAATATATTGTCATGGTATTTGAAATGATATAAAGAAATGGTCTAATGAAAGTAATTTGTCTACTGCTACCTTTTATATCACATTATAGGTACAAGGTTTTGCCATTAGGCGATTTCCTTATCAGGCAAACATTGCTGTTTTCAATCACAGCAAACACAGTTATGATACATTCTTCAAAAAGTAGTTCTGTTAAAATAATGCTATTTGTGTTCAGATGTAAATCTCTGCCACTAATTCTTCATCATGAGTCACAGCTGAAAATACAGATATATCTTTTTACAGTAAATTTTAAGAGTATGCAAACCGTGGGATGCATTTTTAGCTGCTGGAGAATTACCGTCACTTGAAGAGACTCAGACCAGATGGCACCACGTGTGGATATGGCCCTATGTTCAAACCCCACTGACTTGCAGGGAGAGAGGACTTGATATTACAATTTAATTTTACCTTAAGTTTAATAAGAATTCTAACAGCTAATCCTGTGATAAAAGTACAATATTCCCTTAAAAATGGCTTCAGGACAAAGTGATAGTAAGAGGTTTTAATAACAATAAGGACCAGACCTTTCTTTTTGTCACCTTGGACTACCATTAGAACCTTTTGCAGTTATCAGCTGAGAAATGGGGGCACGTAGTTCTTGGAGACTTATTTGTTTGCATTTTTCATCATGTTAACCATCACTACAGAAGATACTACATTTCAATAGACCTTTCCAGTGCCCTCAGTCTCTCGTCGCGCCTCTTATTCTCAGTCAGGACTGTGCATGTGAATGGGGAGGAGGGCATGTGCTGCCCTTCAGCCTTCACTGGCTTTTAGAGTCGTCCTTGCCTGCAGCGTGGAAATTGCTGTTAGTGAAACCCGAATAAATTTAGCGTTAAGGACTGCTTCTTTTTAAAGATTCGTGGGCGCCCAACGGTACTGGCAGGTAGTCACCGGGGCTTTAGGAGGCACTTGGATGTTTGGCCTGCAAGACATAACAAAAGTCTTCTTGGCACTTATCTGTATTTTGTACTTCCTTTTAACTTTTAAAAACAATGATCCACAGATTAAGTTCCTGTAGCTTTAGTGAATTCAAAGTGGTTTACGGTGCTGTTTAGTTTTGCAGTGCGGTTTTGTCTTAAACGTGGATTGCTCTGGAGTGGGGAGTTTGTCCATCAAAAACCAGTTAGTTGGTGGTTTTCTGCCTCCTGAAGGCAGCGTGCGCAGCGTGGGGTCCAGGGAAGCCAACTCGTCCACCGCCTGGGCATAAAGCCCTTCAGCTGGTGAGATTGAGCCGTATATTCAAACACACACAAGCCAGCACTTCACTTAACATGGTTGTTAGATTTCTCCTCCTTTTGCCAGCGCTACTGTAGTCTTTAAAGAGTGCGACAGAAGTACACTTCCACTTCAGTTAATGGATTTATCAAATACCTTATTTCATGCTTTCTGCTTTTGATTTATGAATTTTGATCCCAGAGACAAGGACCCTGTGAGTATTGATTGCAGAAAATGTCAGACTAACAGAAGTTAATTTCGCTCGTACATGTGGAAGTCTGTGATTCTCTGACAGCGCTGTCTGCGGAGAACCGGCTGTCACCCAGCCCAAGTGACACCGCGCCGTCACAACAGCCAGCCCCTCCGCCCCCCACGCCGGGACCAAACCGCAGGGGGATGCAGGGCTGGCGAGGGGCGCAGGGGGTCGAGGCAGGGGAGGACGGTGCAAGCTGCCACGGAGCTCGTCCCTGCGCGGCTCCCCGCGTGTGATAACGGAACGTCACCCTGCCCGCACCGCTGCCGATCGGCGACACTTCATTTATCGATTGGCTTTCTTTGTAAATTATAAGTATTTTTTTTTTTTTTTTCCAAATGGGAGGGTCAAAGCGTCACTTATACAGTGGGGCACTTGAGCGGTAGGTAGTAGGTGGTTTGGTTTTGCTCCTCATATCTCCTGCATTTGAGATGTGGTTAAAAACTTCGGACTTCTTGCAATGTATATGTTCCTCCGAGTGAATATATTATCTCAGACTGCAGAAAAGCAGAGGACAAACTGTGGATGTTGGATGAAAATTAACAGTAAACGGTATCAATACATGGTCTTGTTTCTTCACCAGAAAAGAGAGATTCTCAGTAGGCATCCAGGTTGACGGTGGTGAAAAGATGTCCACTGGTTTAAGCTGAAATGGGTTAATCGCTTCTGTTAGTCCTGTAATCTGCCTTTTTCTTTGCACTTTTCACTGGACTTTTCATCTGGCACTTTTTCACTGGGAGAAATATCACAGACAAGCAAAACCACATTGCTGTTTGCTGATTTTTACCTTAAAATTAGATTAAGAGTAGATATAATAATGTAGGAATAAGAGTCTATGAAATGGTTATTGTCCCAAAATTAAACAGCCTAATCCAAGAAATGCAGAATTAAAGTTGCAATTAGAAGACATTCAAAGTTAAATATATTGACAAGCACAGACAGCTAACCACAGACACCGTAACAGTGTTATGGCTTGCACTACTGAAGTAATGGAGAATAATCTGTTCTTCCCATAGAAAAATATCTTTAATTTATTTTTTCCCACTTGAAAGATTAATATCGCTGTAGACAATTCAAGAGATTTTGATAAATAACATTGTGGGGGGGATATAGAGAGAAAAGTACCAAAAATGAGATTTTATCACTTCAGTTTCACTTTAAATAGCAAAGCTCAGGGTATGCTAACAAATGTGAAAGCAATATAAACAGGTACAATGCAAAAACCATGCTGCTGGTAGTCCATGAAAGGAGTTTTGAAAGGCAATAGGTACTATTTGTGTTCATGACCGTGGGAGGAGAGGAGGAAAAAGACTTAAGGGTTTCTCTCCTTCATCACCATGCTTGAAAACAGAGAACTGTTAGATTACATACTGACAGTAATCAATTTTTAAACAAGACTTGTTAAGGAAATAAGAGCTTGGCTTTTTTTTTTTTTTTTAAATCTGTAGATGGGCACGTTAAGGAAGCAGTCCATGTTTCATCTTATTCATGTATTATAAGAGAAATAAAGGCTAATTCTTTTTTGGCTCTTGCAGTGCTGAAGGACAATAAGGTGTTACTAGGATGCTGATCAACTCCCAGTTAAAAGACCTTAACCACAAGAAATACCTATGCTGCTCACTTTCTCCTTTGGAAGTGTTGGATTTATCCACACATGGAGGTGGATAAACAGACCATCATGAGAGAAGAACCATAATTCCAGAACTAGAATAACTAAGCCCTATCTGAAAGGGTGTGGTTTATAGAAGGGATGGTCAGAACAGGGGATGCAGGCCAACCACACAATAATAAAACATGTACCTTTTAAAAGATCTTCATTCATACTCTCTATTAACAGAAACTGCAACATTCCAGCCAAAACTGTGTCAAGACAGAGCTAAAATAAAGTTATTGTAGATATGGTACATAGATACAGGTATGTCCATACATGCATCATATACATACATGCACACACATAAACACCTCAGCACGTCTGGATGTTAAACTTACTTTCAAAAACTTTTTCACTCTTGGATTGTGTCATTTGCTCCTTCCTTCCTTCCTTCCTTCCTTCCTTCCTTCCTTCCTTCCTTCCTTCCTTCCTTCCATCCATCCATCCATCCATCCATCCATCCATCCATCGTTGAGGTTAGTGATTTGTTTAGTTAAATTACTTTCTGCATGGGGGAGGAGGCTGAGCACCATTGTATCATCGCGTGTTCAGCTGTTTCAGCTGTCCTCGCACCATTGACATTCTGTCAGGTCCACTTGGTTTTGCTTGAGCATTTGATTAAACAAATTAATCAAACATATAAAACATTTCTGTCTAATGGGTAAAGCAAAACCAGTTTCTTAGTTTTGTGGAAATATGAGTGACGTGATGGTAACAATTAAAGAAGCAGAGGCTGTATTTATTTTATGAACTTTTTTGCTATAAAATACATGTATTTAATGAGGCACATTAATCCTGTGTTTTTTTCTAGAAGGCCGTAAGAACAGATTTCCATGTGCAATTTCAAATAATATTTACATATTACCCTTTAACAACAGCTTGACAAAGTCATAGAGTCTTTGTTTTATAGAAGGGAAAATGCAAACAAATACTCCATCTACTACATAAATACACAAAATCAACTTCTTGGGAGCATGTCAAAAATTATATCAATGTATTGCATATGGTTATATGGCAATCATGCATTTAAGTCTGTACCTCTAAACACATGTAACTGCATGTGTCCAAATTTATGTAGTACGTCTAAACCAGGTAACAAAGAATTAAAGAGAACAAAAAATGTACAGAAATTATTTTTTACCACATCAAGCCATGATACATGCTGTATTTAGAACTTCTATTTAAAGAAAGTATGAGATTGGGATAGTTCTTATATTCCATATTCTGTAAATACCTTAGCTAGATGGCTCCAAAGAACAAGAAATAATTTCAGCTAATATAAATCACTTGTAAAAATTATTTTCTTGGTATACTTCTGAAAATATTTTGCATGGCATAAGACAACATGACTTAATAAACACAAAAACTGTAAAGTGAGTGTTCCATTCAAAAATGCCTCTTATCCTATAAAATTTCTATTTTATCTGTAAAAAAGCGCAAAGACAAAACCTAAACCTATTTTTGATATGAAAGTTGATATTATCTTCTATGCTTTCAACCATTGGTTTTTGTTTGTTTGTTTGTTGTTTGTTTGGGGTTTTTTTGTAGATACTATTCTTTCTCAGAAAAAAATGCCCTGGACCTTAGCTCTAAATAGTTCTTTTAAAAGTGGTGTTCATGGGAATCCCCTTGGTGTATGTGTTGAATGCAGAGAAGGCCTAATGAAGGTGAGATTGTCAGAGATGCCTGAACAATTGTGAATATTGTTATAGATTTTATGCTTTGCAAGCCTGTTATTATTTGACCTGCATTTTGCCTGGAACAGAGACATATTGTAATATTAACACCACCAAACAGCACCACGGCAAAAACCAGCCTTTTCTCCCTTCCCTTAGGACTTCTTCACAGGAACCTGAAAAACGACTTACTGAGACAATGTTTTCTTTTTTCCTTCAACTATGAAACTTCCATAGTTGTAGCAGTTTGAAAATATGGCACTAGTTGGGCACAATTTCATCTTGGTTCCAGTTTAAGGACAAGTTTAACTTTGCATCTCTTGCAGACAGCAAAGGAAGGGAGTTTGTACTACTGAAGGGAAGAGAGCAGCTACCTTCTGTTAAGAAATGGTATACACGATGTCTGTATCTGGGACGATGCAACATAATATATTGAGTCTATAATCACGTTTCATATACATAGAAAAGTATTTCATGTTTTTAGACATGTTTTAAATGTGTTGTGATTTTCTGTTTCAAGAAGGCTTGCATAAGTAAATACGGGAAGACCGATATAAGCAAAACTACCGATAGAGTTTTCTAAATAGTAGAGTTCTCTAAATAGTAAGAGATACGGAACGTGTGATTAGTGGGGTGTTATTTAAAAACTTTACAGGCACTAATGAGGAGTGACCAGTGAAATCCACTCTACTTGTGTGTCGTGGGATCATCTTAAACCCATCCTAAAGAAACCTGTGCAGCACTGGTCTTGTTCACCATTATGTTCTGTGGAAACAAATGTCTATCATTTTTTAATATTTTTTTCTGTAAAATGACATGCAGAAATGACATTAAAAATGTTGTTTACAAGGCATGTTTTTTCTCCAGTCCTTTCTCTAAAAGAAGAGATTCCCTATAAATCTAATGTATAAGCATTTAAGAGGCTTAAAATACATGTCTAATACAATCCAGTAGGTCTAAAATGAATATCCAATGTCATGAGTTTAAATCTAATAATTTTGGATTTACTGCAATAGCCTGCTTTGTTTACTGCAGTAGCAACAGTACAGTCCTACCATGTTGCTGCTGTGATTGTAATTACATGGAGATGTTTGAATGATTTTGCGGTACTGCCTTCCAATTAATTTTCCTTTTTGCTTTCTCTAATAATCTAAAATGCTGACAGATTCAGAAAGATGCTTGCACAAAAATCTGTTTATCTCAGAAATATCTTTTTCCCCCTCCTAAATGCATTTTTTTCAGAGACATTCCCAGGAAAAGTTGAATTTTAGATGCAGATTAATGCCTGATTACATCGCTGCTAAAAAATGAGTTAAAGAAAAGCCCTTGTTTCAGAATGCAGTTTCTTCCAAATGGAGACATGAGAAGGGAGAACATTTTACTCTCTTTGGAACATAGCATGTGAATCTGGATTTGAAAGCAACCGAGTTTAAAATCATAATTTTGTTTTTAAAAATTCCCTTAAACTTTCTTTTGAAGTGGTTTAGTGGTTTGATTTTATTTCTTCTGAGTCCAGGGGAACTGGATGAATTGAGGGTCTAAAGCACTGATCCTGTGCCCACTCACAGTCAGGTGGGATACTGTGTTAATGTAAGTCCTAATATACGCATGTAGAATTTAAGTAGCATTTTCTTATACTTCTTTACTTACTTGATTTTGAGCCTAAAAATTTGACTTAACAGATAGAAAGTTGCGGAAAAGTCTATCATTAGAAAGATTTAAAAGTAGTATCTCTGAGTGTGTTTAACATTTATTTCATAAGACAAGTACGACAGAATTATTCACTAGAATGGTTGTCGGGTTTCATATGATTTTTTATGATGGTTTGGTTTGAACGCTTTTAAATAATGTGACCGTCTTAAACTCATGCTGGTAAAAGCAGATCTGTGTAGAAAATACCACTCTTTAAACTCACTCAGAGTTTCAGATCTCTTCTTTATTAAAACCCCTGGGAGTTTTTGTGTCTGTGATTTACCTCTTTTTTTAAATAAGCTAGCGGATACAGTACAAGCTGAAAACACGGATATCTTTGGTCTGCTCTCCCCAGCGCTGGGGTTGTTTTTCCCAGTTTTATCAGCGGGGCCTGGCAACAGGGAGCAGATAATGCCCCGGTCCCGAGCACAATGCGGTGTTGTTTGCCCAGCTCCCGTCTCCTTCTCCCCTCTTCCTAGACGCTGGCGTGGTGGGTACGGTTAACAAGCCCCACCAGCTGGCATATCTGTGCAGACGTAATTGCACATGAATGGTGCGGGGAGAGGGGAGCCAGGGAAGAAATAAAACAGATAACAAGCAAAAGGAAAAAGTAGCACTGTAAACAAGCAGCATATTTTTTTCCCCCCTCCACAGATCAAGCTTTTGTGACTGGAGGCAGTATCTGTGTGCAGCCTGACTTCTAATCCACATCGCAAACAGCTTCCAGATGCCTGAGTCCCCACCACTATTCTGGCATCCCTACCCTTCACAGATGCCTCTCTATGAGGGGGGTCTATAAGTAAAATTGGGTGTATTTTACTAATCATTCATTTCCAATCTTCCTGAAGGGGAACTTTTATTAATAAACTCTTTTCATCTGTCTCTTTGATTAGGAAGAAGATAATCGCTTAGTCATGTGAAAGGGGGAAAAAAAAAAAAAAAAGATTGCTGGGGGGTCGCCGTTTTTAACATGTGCTTGAGTGGAAGGAAACAAATAAAAACCGCAGAACAATGCGGGTACTAAATGGTTCCAGTTGAGCTTGAGCGGTGGAGGGGAGTTTGAATAGAAACCGCGGTGGCTGGGCTGGCCTCCCAAGGCAAGCAGAACTAATTCCCCTGATCCCGGCTACCCCGCCGGCAGCAGGCACGTCAGCTGGACCTGGCCAGCACGGCTGGCAGGTGCCTCGGCGGGGGGAGACGGGCACGGATGGAGCCCGTCGCCCACCCCTCGGGGAGGGGGTGGCTCGGTGCAGGACGCACGGCTTTCACCACAGGCTGTAAAGTCGGTGAGAAGCAATTCAAGCTGTTTTTTTTTTTTCTCCACTGTGCTTCATTCTCAATATATAGAACCATAGAATCACAGAATCACTAAGGTTGGAAAAGTCCTCTAAGATCATCGAGTCCAACCGTCAACCCAACCCCCCCATGCCCACTAAACCATGCCCCCAAGCCCCTCATCTACACGTCTTTTAAATCCGTCCAGGGATGGGGACTCCACCACTGCCCTGGGCAGCTTGTTCCAAGGCCTGACCACTCTTTCCGTAAAGAATTTTTTCCTAATGTCCAACCTAAACCTCCCTTGGCGCAACTTGAGGCCATTTCCTCTCGTTCTATCGCTTGTTACTTGGGAACAATATATGAGAATATCTTCCCTTGTTATTCACCTCAGTTTACTACACTCGGGCTTACTACTGTGTTAGAAAATGTGCATTTTTGTCTAAAGGAAATGTATACTGCCTGGTGACCACCAGCACTTAATTACAAAGTGTAGGCTGAAAAGAGATTTTCATGTTAAGGCATGTTTGTCTTCCGAACTACGTCATGCTTCTATTTAAGCCTTGTCCTGGGTTTGGTTCAATAGCTGACTTTTAAGAATGCAAAACTGCAATTTTAATAGATCAGTGAATTCACACCATCAGCTTGCATCAACTGGCATCGTTCCACTGACTCACCTGTGGCCAGAAACTGATGCTGATGGAGGATATTACTCACATAGGTTATAGTCATGAAATTGTGTCTAGCTGATTCAGTCAAAACTATTCTGACTCACCTGACAGGTTTGAATAACATTTCTTTCTGCTTTCCATTCCTATTTCTCACTAACCTGGCTGAAGCTTGAGAAGATTGAGACTGCATGATTGAGAAGTAGTAGAATTTTTATTTATTTTTTTTTATTTCCATTAAATTTTTAAATTTAAAGAAGTGTAGATGTTTGCAATACTAAGGTACCCAGCACAACCAGATATTTAAAACCCACAATTTTATGGAACTCTTTGGGCTCTGAGACCACAGCGGTATAATGTAGATTTTCATAATGATTTCTATACTCCAAAAGGTGAAGGTTACTGCAAAATTGTGACTTTATTACGTGTTGTTCTGTAACACCTCATTTACCTTTTCCATTTTCCATCACCACAGTAGTTAATAATTCTACCTTTACTTGCAAGAACAACCCACAAAGAATGGAAACTGCACTACTGAAATTATGCTGCTTTGAGAAAGGTAGTAATTGGTCAATCAACTTCAACATATCTAATCAGAAACTTGAAAAGTTTCATTGTTCTGGAAGTTTTATGTGTTGATTTTACAAGGAAATTATAAATATTTCTGAAATTTCTGATTTTTTCTGCATTTCAAAAGTGCCTGGGGACAAGTGTTTCTATAAGAAAAGAGAGAGAAATCTGCTCATTCATTGGAGATGGGGCTTTGGACACTTGTATAAAATGTAGGTTCAGGTTTGTTGTCTGACTTCTGCAAAGCCTGACTTGAAGCCAGGTCTTCCAGGTGAAACTGCAGGGCTCTTTCTGCTGGTCTGTTGATTGCTCTGTGTTGATGAAGGTGTATTTT
Source organism: Pelecanoides urinatrix (assembly GCA_013400755.1). NCBI lineage: Eukaryota > Metazoa > Chordata > Aves > Procellariiformes > Procellariidae > Pelecanoides > Pelecanoides urinatrix. The sequence continues at coordinate 259,602 of VZTQ01005113.1, forward strand.
CACCAGAATTTCCATTCTGAAGCTGCAAATCTTTTTTGAATGAAGAGGTGTCAAAATGGACATGTTACTGAAAAGACCTGAGTGTGATGGATCAATTTAATCAGAAAATTCCTGCCCAAATCTAATAATGTGTGTAAGAAATACCAGGGAAAATGATATATTTTCCCATCAATGAAAGGGTAGTTTCATATAAAAATTGTGCTGAAATTAAAACAAATAATAAGTGGTTCTGATTTTTTTTTTTTTAAATGTGAGTTTAATAATGCTTGGCTGTTTTCTCAAATATTTTATTTCAGAAATCAGTAAATAGGAAAGAACTTTAACTGGCAACTTGCATGAAGAGTGAATGTCTGTCACTCATAGCCACAGAAAAAACCTGGAGAAATAGGATGTAAACCTGAAGAGTCACACAAGTAAAAGAGAACCTGAAATCTTCTGTGATTTTTGTTATTTTTATTTTATATTTTTATATTTTTCTTCTGCAGTTCTTCAATTTTCCTCTTGATTTTGCCCTAGAAGGCGGTAGGAGGATGAATCACAGGTTTCAAATATTTTCTGTTATTGAAGTATTGAGAGAATGAAGAAGTTATTTGTAGATGCAGAAGACAGCAAAAATAATCTCCAGCTTGTGTGCTTGCCTGAATTGCCATGCTGCAAGGAGGGTCAACACATGGGGATGCACCTTGAGCTGCACAAGGCTCCTCTCCCCCCAGCCCCTTGTCTAGCCCTTGTGTGAGGAGCCTGGCTGCTAGGAGGTAGTTTAGAAGACAGGAAAAACTGTCCCCGAAAGATGCCCCATAGTCTGCAGTGAGCTGTGAAACATCCAACAACTATCCTGCTTTCGGACCATCCATTACAAAGCTTTTTTTGTGACAGCTGTGGTTTTTCAGGGACTACTTGGAAGAAATCAGCTGCTCACAAGATATAAGCTGGAAAGGGGATGTCCTGGGATCAGGGGCGAGGTGAGAAGAGTGTTTGTTAAGGCAAAAATTGGCATTCAAGCCCCTGATGCTCATAACTTGAATAAGGGGATTGGTCCTTATGTTTTCTTTCTAATTCAGTTCAGGTTATTGTTTCAGTCTATTGTGTATTATATATCACTTCATGAGTGCTAATTTTTGGGTGTTCCAGCATTCCTGTATTCTCTAGCTTGGATCTTTAGCTACGTGTAGTAAGAGTAGAGGAGTGGAGCGTAAAAGACAAATCGAGGGCTTAGTGCAATAGTTCTGTCATCAGCAAAATCATATTCTGTCTGCTGTTCAGTCCTGTTTCTTCAGCATCGGTGCCTGTCCCCAACGAAAGGTCCAGCTCCTGCTTGCACAGAGGTCAAAGGCCTGGTGATCTGTTCAAAGGAGACTAATGTGTTGGTTTGGTAACTTGCAACTTTTGGTAACTAGAAGTTTGGCAACTTCTAGTGAATTGAGGCTTGGGTATGTGCAATATGGGCACACATACTTGAGTTAGTCATGAGTTTGATTCACGCTGTGGAATGCAGGATGATACAGGATCAACCTGCAGGGTGTACAGGTCTGCTAGTTGTCTAACTTTACACTGTGCTTTAGTTAGAGTTTAATTTTCAGAGTGGGCAGTGCATGGTGTATGGAGAAAATTCTGTTTCTGTGGCACTTCTGCATTCCCTCTGGATATCAGTGAACTGTCTAGCTCGTAAAACATTTCTGCATAAGAGAGGTTTGCTCTGTAAATTTACCAGATTGTGACAAATTCTCTGTAGCTGCAGAAAATTTCCCTGGAAAGAGCATGCCTGGAGACCAAAACATAAAGCATGTGCAAGCTGCGATGTATAGTGTGTCAAAAAAACCCAAAAACCTAAAAATTTCATGGCTGATAAAGCTTTAGTCTAATGATGAGAAAGATATTATCCCCAAAATACAGGTGCCACTTCCCTGTCAGTACACAAGCAGTCATTTTCATTGTCTTGAATTTAACAGCATGTATATTCCCATGTGTGAGAAAAGGGTCCTGGTTAATTTTTATATGCAATAAAAGGACCTTTGGGCATATTTTACCTTAATGCTTTTTCCTTTGTTTGAGAAAAAGAGCTCTCAATCAGAAAAGCAAGAGATTAATTTAGACTGCAGCATGGATGCTGGCCTGTTCAGTTAAGTGCACTGCTGATAATAGGTATACCAGATCATGAATAATAATAGATTGTTCCTTTGCTTCTAAAGTTTCCTCCTTCTGGGTCTTTCTGAGGGAAAAAGAGACACTTTAAAGAGCAGTTTGAGATTTCACGATAATATAAAGTTTTGAAAGTATACCGAATATCTAAAAAAAAAAAAAAGTTTGGCCTGTTACACTATATAATGACGCATTAGCATCTGATTTCTGGTTATGCAAAAGCTGCTGCCTTTAGTAAAACAGTTGGTTTTGGAGCTGTACTGAATAACATATATGCCGGTTTTATGTATACATTTAATATGTCCATTAAAAAAAAGAGCAGAGTTGCTATATGTACAGAGAAGGCTAGAGTGCAGTGGTTGATGATCTACATCAAATTACCAGTTTTCCTTCATACCTGCAGTTTACTTGAACACATAAATGAGTGAGGGCCATCACAGTTTTCATTCACCTGTTAAACTACCAATGCCAGATTTTGCCAAAAAACGATGCTGAGTTTTGTCATGAAGGTGTTTGCAGAAAGAATTTAATAAAGCTGTATGCTCATCCTCCCAGCCCCGCCGACATTCAATTAAAATAAATGTTTCTGAATTTGCTGTGAGACTGTGTCAGATCTGCTGGAGTTTTAGTTAACATGCTTTTATTTGTGTTCAGCCAGTGGGGAGAGGACTTCTTCAACCCCATGCCTCTCTTCCACCAAGCATAGTTGTGATGTTTGAGTGACTCCCGTTCTCTTCCTTGTTAAAGCTACTCCTGTTATTTCATGGAGTTTGATTATTATATTTACAATTCACCTCTTGCTAAACTCAGCAAAACTAAACTATGTGTGGCAAACCACACCACGACTGTGAAACACAGGTTTTTGTGTTGTTTGATGGTTCTTTTTAAGACAAGCCTGCAGCTACAGACCTTCTTCCACTTTATTTAAAGGCCAGCCTTACCACAACCTTGCTGTTATAACAGCATGCTGCTCCTGCAAATCAGTGCTAAAGCTTTATTTTATTTTAAGGTCTGCACTACACAGACGTTAACCAACCCTCACAACACACTCGTGAAGTCAATGATTAACTGAAATTATCCTCCATAAGTACATGAGGTTCTTAAATCTGAAGATTAAGTAATCTTTGCAAGGCCAGAGATGATTCTCCAGTACAGTAGGACCATAGCTCAGGACCTGTTGACACCCAAGTCTCTACTTATGCCATCAGACCATGCTGCCTTCTGACTAAAGAAGTTGTTTCCCAATTAGATGTAAATTATACGGTTTTATATATTATGTTTAATTAAAGAATGAGCAAATAGTTGTGACAACTGGCAAGATGGTTATTTTGTACCATCTCAGGCTCAGCTACAGCTACAAAAGGGGCATGCAATCAGCAGTTGTCTTTAAAAAGAGCAGTTAGAATAAAATGATTAGTTTAATCAATTTAGACCTATTTTCTTAAACAAATGGAACTCCTAGAATAGCTTGCTCTGTTCAGACTGGAAGAAGACTTTGTATTACTGAAGAGGAGACTTTTTTTAAGTACCATCCCTTTGTCTTGAAAGAAGGAAAATACTTTATTTCATGTAATTAACATTTTTTTTTTTTACATTTTCCAAGGAAGTGTGGTTACTTGTGCTCAGGGACACTAACTTCCTGATACAAGTGATATCTCATAAAAAGGAAGAATTATTTTAGAGCTTTACAACCGGTCTAAATAGAGAGTATTCGAGTATTATTTCCCTTCCTGAATTACTTGTAGTTCATTAGGGACTTAAGGAACTATTTAGAACATATGCTGGGATAGGAGATAAATTGGGAGATCAGTTTAGCAGAAGACACACAAAACTACTTACCCTCTTGATAAGAATAGTTTTATTCTGCATGCTTGTCATACAACAATTTTTCACAGTGCATAAACAGTTGAACACCATGTGAGTGACTCAGGGACTTGAAACGTGTTTCTGGAATTTGTTGAATTGCACACTATAATCACTTAATCTGCTCCAGGTCAGTTAGGATTTTCTAGTGCATAAATACACATGCAGCAAGCCCGCTCCAAGACATGCTTAAAGCAAAAGTACAAGTGTGACAGGTCCTATTCATTTCCTGTGAAAGCTATCTTTTATTTTTAAAATGCTATTTGTCTGTGGTTTTTTTATGGAAAGATGTAATACCAGACTGCAAAGGTCTTCCATAAAGACCCATGAGGTTGGTAAGAATCTTTCCACTGAAGCACACAACATTTAGATTGGGCCAAGTGAACTGTAAACTTCTATATACGTATTTAAGTGAAGTTAGTTTCTCTAATTACATGTGAGATATTACTTTATTGTACTTGTGTGTGCTAATACATTTTGACTCAGATTCTTATGCATGCAAAATACCTCAGCTGTTCCTCTTTAATCAGATTAGTTGCTTGATACACTAGCAATCTATTAATTTAAAGTTCTTTGAAATTCGTATAGACCGCTATAGCAGTACTCTTAACCAGCAATACGCATACTCTTATCAGTGAACTTTACGTTACATTGATTAAGATGTTCTTAATGGATTATTGGATATTATCTCCTGTGCCATTTGTAAAGAATTAAGTTAATAATTTTCCATTCTGGGATCATGGAAAATTTGATTTTCTCTAATAAGGTATGATTTATAACCAGAGTAGACAAATGATTAGTTTTCTGTAGTGTCTGAGGATTAAATTTCTGAATGCAATTTGGACGTATAGATTTAGAAGAACACAGATAAGAAAGAAATCAGATGTTCATAGAAATTGTGGTATTCAAAATCAATAGAAACTTAATAATTTTAAGTACCCCTTATGCTAAAAAATAAAAGCTTTAGAGATAGCATTACCCAGCACAGTGATAATGTATTGCCCAAGACAGTGGAATGCAGCCCTGGCAATCCACAGCTTAAATATTTCAAAGCTCTGTTGAATGTTCAAGTAGGCTACATAAGGTATTAAACTATAAGGGTCATATATGTTCATTTAATATAAAATATAGTTTTAATTTCATTCATTGGTTTCCTGTTATTTAAAGAGTTATTATTCTTCCTTTCTTCTTTTCATTCTTTCTTTGCATTATTTCTTTGCATTCTATCTTTTCATTCCTGACTTCAGAGTCAGCCCTGAGCTGTCATCTAAATTCACAGTTTTCTCTATGTTTTAGTGGTGAGTGATCACGTTGCATATATTGGTCAAGTCTGGTTAGCAGCAAGTTAAAAACCTCAGGATAAGCTGTTACTGAGTATTGATAGGTCAAACCTACAATTTTTCTGCTTCTTTATGCAATTTTGCTTATATTTTACTATGGAATGAAAGGGTTTTTGCACCTGAGACACCTACTGTCTATATTTTAGGCCATATATTAAGACATATATATATAAATATAAACATGTATGTATATATGTATGTATATATGTATATACGTATATACGTATGAATATATATGTGTATATATATGTATTTGCATAATCTTGTTTTGTTCAGTAAACACTATGCATTTTATACTGAGCCCTATATGATCCTTTATGAAGTATATTCCTATTTATAATTCTTTAATGTAATAAATTATCTATTATTAAAATGCCAGAATCAGTCAAAACACTGATTGGTTTTGGTTACAGCAGAAAAATCGTTTCCCACTTGCACTCATGGCTCAAGGTAATTGCTGAAAGAAAGTAACAATCTTGCTTTTAAAGAATGAGCTGGACGTGCTGGACAACATTGATTTGGGGCAGCTATTTTGAGCCAATATTTTGAATGTAGTGGTGCAAAATATTGAATTGATTATATCTGCCAGAAATGATGAATTAATGGATTTTTTCAAATTATTCTTTAATGATCAATATACTTTACAATTTTCAAATGGTGATGGGAAAAACTGGTTTCGTTCAGATCTATATATTCATCCTTACTTTGTTAGTTCATGTTTGCTTTACAGCTTAACACTGAAAAAAAATGTCTTTGGAAATTGTGATTACTCCAAACAATTGATTCAGTTCTGAACATCTGAAACAGTACACAAAATGACAGCTGCATTTGGGTAAATACATCAAATATACAGAAATGTATAAAACTTAATCACGTCATTTATAGTGAGGCTGTTAAGCTGCAAATTGCATTGGAGAACATGTTAAAAATAAGGGAGTCACCTTAACAGTCTGCCCATACTGCTTCTTTACATTAGTCTGAAACTAATTCTGCATCAGCGTGAAATGAATTGGATTTGGTTCATAACCAGCTCTTGAATATTATTTAGTTCTTACCAGGGCTACATACAGAGTTGTGGAAGTGTCAGTCATAAATCATGTTTGCTAATGGACTTTTTAGGAAGAGAGATATTTTTGTTATATGGCCAAGAGAAAGAACCGTAGTTTAATCAGCTTGGTAAGTGAAACACGTACTGTGTCTCTAACAAATACTATTGAAAGTTAGCAAGGAAAAAAATTACGAATTTATATGAAAGCCCCCATATTATAGCTTTTTTCTTTAGGGCCCAAAAGGGCTCTTTAACACTGATGCAGAGGCCCCTGAGGCTCTCAAGTCCTGCACCAAAGGTTTCATTCACCTATGAGGTAGAAAGCATAGCCAGCTTCCCTTTTTTAGATATTCCTATCTGAGACTGTACAGTCTCATTATCAGTGAAATGCTATAAAAGGAAATGTTTTGTGACCCCCAGAACAGTAATAGGGATGATAAAACCCTGAGAATCTCTCTCCCTAATTATTTTTTGTCTATTTTGGATCTGAACTTAAAGCATCTGGAAGAACAAGCACTTTTGAGACCCATATTAAGAGTTAGGTTTTCCCATGCTCTCTCATTCTTGGTTGATTAGCAGATTAGTGTGCATGAGCAGGGACAATATCCAGGCCTGGGAGATTTTCTTATGGATAAATTATTTAAATGAGAACACTTTCTCTCTAAGGAACTAACTACAGAACAAAACAAAACAAACAAACAAAAAAAAACCCCGAACCCTGGGGAATTACCTCAATTCTTGGGAGATAAACCTTTAGCAAGCATGTTGGCAAAATAAGGTGAAACATTTTCACAGAATTTGAACTGAATGCGTTTCAAGATCCCACTTCTTATCTTGAATAAGGCCATGGCACAGCTATTTTAAAAACAGGCTCTGCTCATTAAGTTATCATCCTGGAGCATCCAGCTGAGATCTAAACAGACAAAAAAAGGCAAGAGTGAAATATAAATACCACCTCTATTTTACAGGAAAGCAACCAATACACAATGAGATTAAGTTCCTCGGCCAAGACATCACAAACTGCCACTGGCAGATTTCAGCTCCCAAATCCTGTAAGTCTTATTCAGGTACTAGAGAGATGGATTTTCATCTTGCAGAGTCCCAGCTGTTTTCCGTAGGGCTAAATGCTTGAAGAAGACCTCGGCAGTTCACATGCTGGAAGTCTACATGCCTTAAGACCTCAAGACCCCAACAGTTTGCAGGCTTGAAGAAGATCCCAACAGTTTAAATACATGCTCACAACAGTGGAATGGCTGAAAAGTGTGCATTTAAACGACGTTGTTTATCTACATTGTTTTGTAGCTTGATTCGTGAATTTTGCAGATTCATGAATCAATTTAAATCTTGCTGGCTGTGGGTAAGGATTTTTTCAATGGAGGGATCCTCCCTGATTAATTATGAACAGAACTCAAAGCAAGTCGAAGTTTAGATAGCTTTATTATGTGATTAAAAGACAGATAAAAGAATTACCCTGAAAATTGACCTAAAGTAAATTTCCTCATATGAATTACAGCTATAGATAGGTCAAGTGTCTGCTGGCTACAGTTGGTAGATGATATTGCCTGTGCAGCCAATTGCCTCCCTGTTTAGACCCTAAACCTGACATAGAGATAACAGGCGAAGTCCAGACACCGTTAGTGTCACTGCAGTTTTGTCATTAACTTCACAGAGCTAGTATCTAAGTCAAACTCCGGTTTGTGAATCACTGAATGAAGGCAGAACAGTGAGGATCTCTCAGCAGTCGTTCATGTTTCTCCTGCCCGCGGCTGACCTAGTCTAGCTGCATTTTGGAATATCACCAAACCTGGGCGCGGGAGCATTGTCGGAAGGCAGTCTGACTGTTGGGTCCACAGAAAACCACACTTCACTGAACATTAAAGATGCATTACAGATTATAGTCACTTTGTGTGGTTATTTTGATACCAATCATAGAGCTTAGTCCATTTTCAACGTTGTCAGTGAAACTGTGAAATAACACAACTATGCCTGGCAGCAGACAGTGGGGAACGAAACAAAACAAAAAAATCCCAACAAAAGCTGCAAACAAAACCAGTGCACATTATGCAGAAATTGCCTTGGCATGCAGGTCATTGGTGATTTCATTTGTAAGTAATGTTTTGATTGTCACAGATTATATGTTGCTCTCATCCCCCTGACATTTGTTGTACAGCGGGATTGATTTTTGTGCTCCAGTATGAAAAGGTCACTTTGATCAATGCAGTGTAATTGGCACTAAATTAGGATCATATCAGGTTATTTTTCTATTTAATGATGAAATATTAAAGAATAGCATGGGAAGATTGCAGGCACTAAAGTGCACTTTAAACCTGCTGTAATGATGTTTTATTTTGTGGGAAAAATGGAGAGAAAAACAACTAAAGTGCAGAAAATGACTGTGATGTATTGGAAGAGTGGCCTGGAATTATATATTTTCACTTGAAATAGACTGAAAGCCCCAGACACAAAACACCAAACCCAGCAGTCAGTCCTGAATACGTTATACACAGAGAGCCCTTCTTTAGGAGTTTTAATGATGATTGTGCTCATTATGTACTAGTTACACGTGTTAAGTCTTTACAATCTGCATATAATGACTGGCCAAAAGTAGATTGCCGAAGTTATGCACTTAGGCCATGATTCAGGGCAACCCTTGAGAAGTGTTTGGGTACCACTAAACTCAAAAGCAAATAATTAGGCACATACTTAATCTACACCTGTGTTGGAATGGATATAAGCACATTATGTTCTTCCCAAACTAGCGTGGTACAAATGTGTCAGGATTATCCAGAAGGACTGAACTTAAGCCTTTCTTGTTTTTTAGAAAGGATGCTTTTGTAAGTGTTTTACTTGTGCTACTGTTTTTAAGTCCAAAAGTTGTTTGCTTCATTCCCCTCCTCATTTTAAGAAAACTCAGAATTACATTACCAGTATTTGTAGAACAGTAACTGTAGTATAAAGCCAAGGTTAACATCTTAACCTTTTAAGTTTGTACTCCAGCTAGATAATGTACTTAAGGAGAGCAAAGCTCCAGTGAGATTTCCTGTAACATTGGCTGCCTTTAAAGAGTAATCTTTTGATTAAGATTTTCTAAAGAGTGGATGCAGAACACACCAATGTTCTCCAGCTTAACAGTGAAACTCTCTTAAGGTGGGTGATGAGAATTAGGCGTCAACTCTCATGTTTGGACACCAGGCTTGATAGAACCTAAATGGGAACCTGAATGCTCAGATTCTATTAAAAAAACAAAACAAAACAAAACAAAAAACACAACAAAAAACCCACAAACAAACAACCCAAAACCAAACAGAAACCCCCAGGTAGTTTCAGGCAAAGCTGTTCAGTCAATTCTCACTGAATTCAGTAGGATTTTTTTCAAGTAAATTCAGTAGACAGTGGCTTAGATTGAGCATCCATTATTCATCCATTTTAAAAAAAAAATATTGGATATCATCTTTAAGAACATTGGCTAAATCTGAATCTATTTGTTGGTATATTTTTTAAAAAATCTAAGCATGTGTTTATGAGTCCTACAAGCTCAGATGTTTCCTATTTAATTAGGATATATTTAGAACATGAGTTTTGTCAATATTTTTTCAGACTTTGCATCTAAAGTAATGATAAGCATCATAAGCAGTGTTAATAGTGTATGTTATTTTCTCCACTGTAAATACATGCATTCTCCAATTATTATGAAATGTTGCTGAACAAGAGCAAGCAGCATAAGATTATACTTTTAAATGCAGCTAATGTTGCAAGAAATTTGTTTGAAGCTTTGCTGCCATTAAGTGCGTTATCTAGCTGCGGCGTGAACTTTAAAATGGCTAAGATATTAAATTTGTGAGTACCACAGAAATATTCTAAAACTATTAATAATATAAAACAGTAAAATTGAAATTATATAAACCCTGTAAGGTAACCCTGAATGGCTTATTTAAATTTATTTATCAGGCGGCATTTGGCTTAATCAATCCTTAAACCTTCAGTCACTTTTTCTTTACACTGTTCTTATTAAGTCTTTGAGCTACTGGACACATTTTGATTTTAGTTCAAAACATGTCTTTTGAAGTCTATTAAGAGAAGATCCATGATGAAAGAAAAACAGCAGTTATTGGACTTAAGAGACTTTATGTATGTATGAGTGATCCACTCAGGAGAAAAATTATTTATCCATGGAAGGATATATTATATCGTGATCAAGAGAAAATGATCGAGAAACATGTTGAGGGGCTGCAGGAGCTGAGTGTGGGAGAGATGTGCAGGGAGGTGTAGGCAGAAGGAACATGTTCCAAAATATGCTGAAGTGGTGATTCCACAATCAAGGCCATGATATGCACTGATATTATATCACAGTATCTTTGATCTTCCTCTGCCCAATACAAAGGAAAGAAACTAAACATCTTTCCATAATGAGAGTTGTATCTTGTCCTATTTTCAATAATTTTTCCTTACTTCACTGTTTTTCACACACACACACACACACACAAACAAAAGGAAATGAATAAAAAAAACACCCACAACATACAACTTTAGATTAAAAAAGGAGATTATTCAGGAATCCCTGTTGTGATATTCCAACAGTGGAAAGAAAAAAGATTGATTTTGGATAGAAAGCTGTGTGTAAAGATAGGGGATTTTAAGCAATTTCTCAAAGTTCTGTTGGTCCTTTAAAAGATATGTTGTGTTTCAATAAAGATTTGCCCTCTAGTATTTTTTAAAGACATATCAATAAAAACCAGTGATGAGTTTCTTAAAAAATTTGTTTCATAGCAAAGCAACTCTAAAAGAAGTTACTGTAATTTAAAGACTGCAGTCCATAGGACCTCTACCTGATTCAGGGTAAAGATGATGGGATCAGTGCAGTGGTGCCAGTAACACAGAGGTGATTAAAATCCAGAATCTGGGAAGAATGTGGCTTGAAGAGACAGGTTTGGTTGTTGAACTTTCTCTGATGATTGAACTCTTTTTCTCAGGAAGACCTGATTCTTTGACTGTTTCTGCCTCAGAGGCGAAAAGTGGCTATTTCTGATGTTGTTTATAATCTAATCGCTGGGTTATTTGATCTCTTTGTCAAGAAATGTACATGAATGCCATGAAATTACTGTAGCAGTGGAATGAGACGACCATTGGCTTATGGTAAGCGTTTATGATACTGCACTTTAAATACATATTTATATTTGATAGAAGCCAATACCCTAGATATAATTAAAACCAGGGATGCATATTTTTGTAATAGAACTGAATTAATACTGTAAAAGATGCAAATAAAGAAGAGTCCAGTTGTTCAAGGATATTTAGTCAACCCAAAATGAGCTAACATGTACATCATGTTAGATTTCTTAAATTCTTAGATAAATAAAAATATTTTTATTTATAAATAAATAAATAAATAGAAAATATTTAAAGACCACCACATCTAAAACTCATAATTGAAAATTTTAAGGGAGAAAGATGAAGCTCCACCATAAAAAGGCAGCAGGAATAAAAAGGAGTATGTAGAAAGAGAAAAATATAAATTTAATAAGGCATTTGGTAGCTATATGACTTTCACCCATGTTGAACCCTCTGCCCGATGCTCTTCATTAATATTGAAAACAAATTGCTTTCCTAACCTAAATCTTACATGCCCTCTCCAATTATATAGTTGTATATGAAACATCTTTGGAAGACTTTATATGCTACCATTCAAAGTTATCATGTTAGTGATGACTGCATTTATTTTAGCTCATAGTATGGAGCATTTGCATCTCTCTGCACTTTATAAATCAATATATACCTCTATTTCTGTTGCACGTTTGTAGAGAGTTTGTGACTTCTCAGGGATCCCTTGCCTTTTAACCAGTAATCAGATGCCTGAGAATACGAAAGTCCCTGTAGAAAATAGAAAAAAAGATAATATTTTTCCTTTTTTCCTGTATTACTCATCTGGGTGCTGAGAACTGTCCTGGTTTACTGCAGCTCCTCTTTTATTCTGTCCCAGTTTAGTTACTTATAGTAGGTACACGATGCCTGGCCACTGATCCGCTCTCACCTGAGCAGACCGAATCTCCCACATGACCAAGTGATTTGCCGTAATTTACGTACAGGTCTTTGGTCTCATTTGCTTCACGTAGGCACGGTGCCTGGGACTGAGCGATGAGGTATGATGTCATTTCTCCCGTGTTGGTTAGCACTTACCGCAGGCTGGCTGTTAAACAGGTCAGTGGGTGAGGTGTATGGAGAGGCGGCCGCGGAGACATCCATCAAAGCAGCCCACTCTCCTTGCATCTGCGGGGGATTGTGTGCCCCTCTCCCCTCCGGCCCCAAAACAGCACGTGTTGGCAGAGAAACAGCCGTGAGGCCACGTCCGTAGCGGGAATATTAGACACAAACCCAAATATTGGCCACAGATCTCGCTGCAGCTTGGTACTCGACACGAAAAGCCTTTTGGGCAGCAGCAGGGACCCTCCAACCAAACCGGTGAGCTGCCGAGGGTGTCTTGGAGGGGGTCGGTGCGGTGAGGGTGCTCTCATCTCCAGGTGTGTCCCGTGCTGAGCCGGGGAGGGAAGGGGCCGTTGCGAGGAGCAGGAGCAGGAGGTGGGAAGTCGGGGCACAGGGAGCAGAGATGAGAGCATCCGATGATGGAGGAAGGAGCACAGGACCTGCTGGCAGCACAGCTCTGAAGAAATTTGGTCTCTTTTCCCAAGTAAGAGTGATAGGACGAGAGGAAACGGCCTCAAGTTGTGCCAAGGGAGGTTTAGGTAGGACATTAGGAAAAAATTCTTTCCTGAAAGAGTGGTCAGGCCTTGGCACAGGCTGCCCAGGGCAGTGGTGGAGTCCCCATCCCTGGAGGGATTTAAAAGACGTGTAGATGAGGCGCGTGGGGACATGGTTTAGTGGGCATGGGGGGGTTGGGTTGACGGTTGGACTGGATGACCTTAGAGGTCTTTTCCAACCTTAGTGATTCTGTGATTCTATGAATCTATGATTCTAAATTTAAGCTCCTGTGCCAGCAGGATGTTCAGCTGATACCGCCATACACCCTTCTTTCTTTCTGACATCAATGTACAAACTCTCCCCACTTTTAGTTTTCGGAGATTTCTCATTCTTCACCTGTTACGGTACTGTTCCTGCTCTCTCCAGCGCATTTGCAGTGGGACTAAATTTTTGATGGGAGCTTGGGGCAGAGGAGGGTTGGACTGGAGGCACGGATATGTTTTTAGCTAAGGGGCACAGTTAGATAACCATGTAGCCTTTGCTTTACCTGCACTAGGCCTCAGAAGCTGCTTTGCATAGAAGCATAATGAATAAAGGACAGAAAGGATCAATGACTGGACCAACAAGCTCATTTCTTGCTGGTGTAGATAATTGCATTATATCATCCTATCCACAATTTTTAGCACGTCTCACTGGAGCTAGAGACTTTCCTTAACATATTGCCAGAAACGGCTTATTTTTTTTAAAAAGGTAGGGTCAGATTCTGTTTTCCTTTTTAGCAATGTGAACATTTTTAAGTTTGGGGGGTTTTTGCTGTCTATTTCCTCACTAGTAAGAGTTGTTACCTCTTTGTTTTGGCACTTTGGGCTAACTGTCTATTGTAACTTTTGAGTTCAAGTAGGTGGGTCAGTTTGTAAGGTAAAGATTGAATTCCCAGTAAATGAATACTTCAAAAATATCACTTTCACTCTTGTTATTGGATCTTATTACTACTCTCATAGATAAAATGAAAGGCTCTAACTCCATCTAATGTTCAAAACGCTGAGCACCCAGCATCTGTGTAATCTGCTTGCAAAATATGACAGCTTTCCCACGATACAAATATTATTCTCTTACTGTCATGGTTACACAACCTAAAAACCATCTGAACAACACTCACAATATGATACAATATAATATAATGCAGCACGCCTCCTTAATAGCAATAGCCACTTTTTTTTTTCTTTTTTTAGTTCTTAATATTGTTTTAATGCACTGGCAATATTAATTCTTTTTTTCATGAATCATCTAATTTCAGTAAGTTAAAGGAAAAAAGATAGAGGTTTTTGTAAGATTATAGTGAAATCAACAGAGTGATGCAAAATAAGATTAGTACTTCTGTCATAACTAGCTTTTCTAGCTCATTCTTAGCATTTTGTCTGCTTTTGAAACAAATTAGTACTCACCAAAAGCTTTACTAACACTGTATTTGAATGTCTGTGCACTCATGCTGTTTACACTACAGCGTATCTCAGCTGAATACTGTAAAAAGAGAAGAAGCTGTACATATGTTTACGGGCAGAGCTCAGACCTGTAAGTGGACACGCACGGGTACACGCATAGCCTTTTCCTTCAAAGCATATCTTCTTGTATTCAAACACAAATTTGGAAATCCATGAGCCACGATAATATTAACTCCCAGTTTCTTTGACCCCTCATAAAACAAAAGAAGAATGAGTGTTTGGCTAAAAGGATTCTAATGATGCCTTTGGACTCTTATGTTCACGTAATGACTAGTAGAAAGATTTATATGCCCTGTATAGGTATAATTAGACACCCACAAACCCATTGACCCTGCCGAGGTGAAGAGCTCTCCTGCTTTTTGTTTCAGCAGTTGAATCAATACTTGAACGTTTTACCACTGTGGAGTGAAATTGAGGAAATGAAAATCTGATAATTTTGCTCCCAGTGCAGTCTAGACAGAGGAGAGCAGTTTTAGTCTTTGACAGGAAGATCTATTTCCAGTTTCTCAAAAGGCTAGTGTCAATTTTGAAACTTCTCTTATTATTGATTTTCAGTTTTGTTAAAAAGGATGTTTTATTAGAAATATTAGTCCCAGTTACAATGTAAGCTTATGTCTGTTTCACAGGTTGATGAAATCATGGTTTAATTTTGGTCTGAATCACAGGATACTTCTGCCTGATGACTTTTGTAGCAAAAAATGCAGTCTGAAGAAGTTAATTTCATCGTGTCTCCTAAATCTACATAAGTCAGAACAGAACTCTGTAGGCAATAGTGCAGGTTAATGTAGGAAATGCAGTGCATATGAAGAAACTACATGGCCGAAATGTCTTATGGAATAAATATAGTTTGGCATAACCATAATATTCATGAAGTATTATCTTTATTTGAAATACATTGCTTTTTGTGGGGGTTTTTTTGGTTTTCATTTTGGTTTTAACAAAAAGAGTAATTCCTCATAGGTGTAAAAAATGCAAAAATATTAAATAGAAATACTTTAGGATGGACCTTGAAGCATAAGGCAACGATATTAAATTGCAAAGCTACATAATAACACAAAGGAAATTATATTTAACCCAAACAAATAATAAATACTTAAATATTCCTGTAATTTAGGAAAAAGTATCAGAAAACTGGTAATGTTAACTTTTTATTTCCTGTGGCATAGAGTTCACATGTTGTGTAATGTATTATGTGTGGCTAATAGCTATTTTGTTTTTTCCATTGAATTTGCTTGATCATATTAATAGAGTCCACTTGTTTTTTACCTGTCATATCACATTGGCTCATGTGCTGTTTTTATTGTAGAAGTTCATAATGTGTTGAAAACACATAATAGATCTGAATAAAATTTCAGCAGAATCAAAAATCCTCAAGACCCCTTAAAGACAATATAGAAGTCTTTTTATATGCACAGACTAAGAAGATTAGGATTAGAATAGCACAGATGGTTCAAGTATTAACCAGAAATTACTTTTTGCACACACAAAAATGTGTCAATAAGTAAGCTACTACAAAAATAAATAGACCACTTTTCTAATTCATTAAGACAACAGGATTCGGTTCTAGGGGTGCATCACATGCCTTGTTTTAATGCTCTGTCTTGTAGAAGGAGAAATCAAGGTATAATATTTTGATCTATAACCAGTTCTGAAGGCTTTGATTTACATTGGTATCTCTTTCGGCTCACCATTTGGCAATGCTTATTGCCTTCCCCAAAACAGTTCACACTGGAGGTAATCTCTGATATTTATTTTTCTTTGTCTTTGCCTTTAACATGCTCCTGAGACAGACACAGCTTTTGGGGATGAAGAAATTGATATTAAATATGCACATCAGGACATGCATTTGCTTTTTACAGCTGCATTTCCTGCCAATGGAATTTTATTAAGCACAAATTAATGAAGCTTTAGGACTCTCAGTCCCTACTCCCACAGGGCTAATAAAAGTAAAATTCTGATTTACTAAACCCTTCAAAAAAGGAAGTAAACCTCCACTCCCCAACCCTGTAACTCTTTACTTATTCAAAGTTGAGCTTCCTGCATGGATTGCATGTTCTTCATTTGGTTGTGCTTGAAATCATAAGTACATGACATTTTTGGAAGTACGCATTGTGTGACAAAGTGCTGTGAATTTTGTTAATTGAAAAGTCTAAATTCATCTCCTTCAATCACACATATTTATTTACCTAATATGGAATATTTTCTCACAGAATCCCAACGTCACACAAAATCTAAGATATTATTCAGGTACTGGTGGGGGTTGCCTTAGATTATCTAAGTTTTTGCCTTTACAAAAAAGAATGTGATTATTTGAAAGGATTTGCAAATCATGATAAAATTATGTTAAGCACGGTAGTACTTAACCTTTTAAGAGTGTCCATGAAAGATACATCTTTAAAAGGGCTAGTTTAGACCCGATACAGAATGATTACTTCAGCTAGATGCTAAGTATGCTGGGTAGTGGCAAATTACTGATCAACTGTTTGTCATGGTTTTTTTACTCCTTCAAGGTAACTCAATAAAACTGCCATGTTTTTTTTCTTTTTTATTTAAAGTAAAATAAAAATGTTGTAGATTGTCCCTACTAGTAAGGAAATGTAATCTTCTCCCGTCTGCTTGCAGTCATTCAAGATAGATGCCTTTCAGTAGGTAATTTAAAAACCAAAATTCTCTCATTTTTTCTGTACATTTTGCATGCTGTTTTCAAAGCAGCAATTCAGCAATCAAATACCAAGAAGGGAATTTTCTATTTTGTCAGAGTAAACATGACTTGTGCTCAATATTTAGAATTCAATGCAGTTTTTTTTTTCTTCTGCAAGCATTATTAGTTGTAGTTTTACCATAAAATCATCTTTTTCCCGTATATGTGTAAATAACGAGAAAAAAAATCTAGAAATATGGGGGGAAAGTTACATGTAGCTTAAAGGAATAGTTGAAAGTCTGTTTATTGCTAAATAGATGACTTGCTAATCAGAAATTTGTTCTTCTTGTGGGTACCCTCTTATTTCTCCACATTTAAGAAGCGAAACATGTATTGCTGTGTAGCTAGTGATTTTTAAATCTAGATTAAGGAGAACAAGATGAAAACCAGAAACAAAATATCCATGAAGTGAAAAAGCACAGTGCGATACAAGTACCTGCCCGTTCACAGGCTAGAGGCGTTCTGACAGTGACACGGTTCCTCTGTCTTGCATACGAGCTCTTCAAATTAAAACAGGAGCTGCAGAGAGCGAGTAGTCCCTCTTCTGTACAGCTTTGTAGTTTGAGAACTACATATTGTCACTTGCCCGTGTAGTTTAAGGAAGAGCAACGCAGGATAACAAAATGAGAATAAAACCTGAAGTCCTCTTAGCTGTTGCTACTGACCCCTATTGAAACCAATTAGCTAATACTAGTTTCTGTGGTTAAAGCACAAATCTTATCCCTTCTGCACCCTTGTGCATGGAGGAAGGGTTTAACCACTGTCAGTGTCTTTAGAATTAATGCATTCCCCAGCCCTCACCCTTTTCTTTTTTAAAGTACAGGAGTAGGAAAAAAATCAAGTTGTATGGTTTACAGCCACTCTAATAATTCATCTGAAAGAGTAAGTGAAATTTCTGTGTTTTCAGAAGCATGATTCACACCTGTATTTTTTCGAATGCTCTTCTTTGAAAACAAGTTGTGGTATAACCTCCATTTTCAGATAGTCTGTCCCTGCTTCTGCTGCTCATTCTTGAAGTGGGGTATAACCAAAGAGATCCCCTAATCTTGGCAGAAGTTCCTTTGCCACAGTAAGAATAAAGTGAGATAATGGGGTTGATGAATTAGAGGGAGAGAAACAAACATACAGAGAATACGAAGAATAGGAGAATCTGGCCTAAACTTAGCCTTATGTTTCACAAACACACACACACACATACATACACACAAGTTTAGAGAACAGCTTCTATTTCTCCAACAATTATTTCCTAAATGTAGTCCCTCCGCAGCAACCTACGAGAGTCTACGTGCTGTGAGCGTGTCTCCTCAGCACCCTTGCTCTCAGACAGATCATGAGTTTCTGCACAGAGTGGGTATCATCTATTAGATCAAATTGGCCAAAACTGATCCAAGCACGACAAAGTGCAAAGGCTCAACTGTCTTGTAAATAACACGTTATAAACATATGTTAATTATGCAATTGAACGTCATTCATTGCAGCTCTTGATGGACGATGGAAGGAACAATTCATATCTTTAAAAGTCCATAATTACATAATTATACAATAGTCTGTAATTGCCAATAATTGGATAAATACATCATTGGAAATTTTTAAAAATCTGTGTTGTGTCAGAAATGGCATAACAGGGACAATACTGATGGAGTGCTCAAAGCGATGGGTAAGCAATGTTAATGGTTTCAGTGAAATTCAGCAGCAGCAGCAGGGGAATCCAAAGTGCAAACACTGGTGGGTACCACACTCCAGCTGCTCTGCTGGTTGGTAGAAGGGGTCCCAAGGATGGTTGACACGTACGCTCATGGGTGGCATTGCCACATCAGCAGAGCACAGTTGCAGGAGCAAGGGGCATGCCTTTGTCCGCCTTTATTCTAAAATGCTTCATATGTGGCTTTGATATTTGCATGAAGTTAAAACTTTTCCAGCTGTCTTCCATAGTGGTGTAAAATTGAGCTGTTGTATTATCTACAACAGATGTAAGAAATGATTCTTCACTGGCGTTGTTATGAAGCAATCCAGTGGCACTTGGTTTTTACGCTCCCTGCTTCTCTACCCTGCATCTGTGTGTTCACCTGATATGTACATTTGAGATAAACACAACGAAATTTATTGCTATAAAGATGAGAGAAGACTAAAATGAGGTTCTTTTTAGACTATGAGGTTTATCCTGATTTTTTTTTTTTCATGTGCGTAGGACTGGAAGTGCACTAACCGCCTCAATGGAAGGTTGTGCATCAGGTACATCAGCCTCTGTTCTCCATTTGAAAAGACATCTGCTGTTTGTGGCCCTTGAAAATTATAAAGCAAAAACATAATTTTGACTTGGAGTTAAAATACGTAAATCATATTTTTGTTTGATTTTTCAGTACAAGCAGAAGTTTTTGCCTTGGAATAAAAAATGGTTTTCAAATGGTCAAAAAGGTTATGTTGAAAACAAGCTTTTTGCCCCATAACTGATTAAGAAATTAATTAGTGAACATTTTTGTTTGAAATAAGTTGGGTTTTTTTTACAGTAAATGGATAAATACTTCGAGTAAACAAGATTATGCCTCAAAACTAGGGGAAAGGCAGCAGGAGGATAGGAGGAGGTTAGTTCAGTACAGCATAGTTAATAAATCATTCCATTGTAACCTTAATGAGCTTGGTGAATCGAGGTCTACAAATTTAAGTAATATAATAATAATCTAAACTAAATTCCTCTGCAGATGAGAATTCTTAGAGGAACTTGGGGTTTAAGGATGCAATTTTCATTGGTGTGAGATTTAGGATACATTTTGGTGGTAACGTCATGAACTTCGTTACGAGAAAATGTCTTTCTATCTACAATTAGTGTTTGTATTGACAAACAAATTTATATCCAGTAGACTTATTTCAAATGACATTTAGTTGAAGTTAACACATCATGGTGGAAATATCTCTTACTCTTTACTTGAAATGGAGGTATCTAAACATGTGTTAGTCTCTGCATGTGTCTCATCTCACATGAATGCCGGAAGATGTTCATAACTATGCCTTAAATGGTAGGTAATCCAAATTTGTGCATTGCACCAGCTGAAGCCTTTTTGGGACAATAGATTTAATTCCCAGATAAAAAAGGTTACTACAAAGATTTCTGATCGAGCAACATGTGTTTTTACTAAATGTTTTGAAAGAGGCATTTCTTTCTCAGAGGTTGCTTATTCTTACTTTCGCAGCTGGAGAGTTGCTCATCCTCCAGTTCACTTGGCTCCTTTTGGTTAGATACCAGGGTCAATGGAAGATGTCTGTACTATGTGAACTGGAAGACGTGTTTAGATTTGGCTCTGGTCTTCTTTTTATTTGATACTTATTGCCTTCACAGCTTCCCCGTAGGGGACTCTATATGCAGATCTCAGAAGATCAGAGAGAGTTATGTAGGTGCTTACCACAACAATTTTAATATAGCAGGTTAGGATTTATTTACAGCAAGTGGCTCTCTGTGGAAGTAAAAAATGTGTCCTTGAAGCTGAAATTAGCATGATAAAATGGTCCAATGGAATTAAAAAGAACATGTTTCTGCTGGTTATGTGTGTACAGCAATGTGTCATCTTCATGTCTACACCTAGCCTAACAAAGACTCAACAGTGAAAACCGGCAATTTAGGCCACAATTAATGCTGCATAATTTCTTTAGAACAATACAAACTGGGCCCATTCCAGGTTCTGAAAAAAATAACTTTGGTATAAATTTGAAGACCTTTGATATTATCTTAAAAGGGGACATAATATGGGAATGAATTATGAATGGATAGAGAATAAGATACTCTTAATTGTACTCAACAATAGAACATCCAGATAAATACAAAGTGAAGAGTTTAGGGTTTTGAGGGAAAATATCACTAGTAGATTACTGTAAGTAAACCCATCACAGTCGTTGATATTACCTATACACAGTGGTTGCTGATAAGAAAGCAACATTAAGACACAGTCGATACATTAATTTTATAGTTGAAGTATAGATCTGAGTCAGGCAGCAGTGATTTTAGCACCATAATAAAATAACTACTGCTAGTCCTTGACAAATGCTTACTTCTAGTATCTCCTGCTATTTGTCATTCAAAGCAAATGTTATATGTTTTCAGCAACTTGGTTTACAGTAACATATCAGTAAAAACTAAATCTGGATCAAAACAAAGATTTATTAATTGAGACCAGGTTTTTCAAACCGAATCCATTACTGTTGTGTGTTCTGTTCTTATAAATTACGCTGCCTTCAAAGAACAGGTGTATAGGATCAGTACACAAGTCTGAAGTTAGCATGATCAAGGGGAAGACCAAAGGACTCGCTCTATTTCATAGTCCTTATTTAACAGAGAGTGATATCTGCAGCATGAGAACGCATATGAAATACCAGAGGATGGTTTTACTGCTCATGCTACCTGTCAACAGGTAACCACCTCCTTCTCCACACCTCTGGTGAGGAGTCACCTGCAATTCTCTCCCTCTTTCTCCCTTTTCTAGAAGACCTTGGTAAGTTTTTAGAGAATTAAGACAAAAGCAAAAATGTGAAATAGATGCTTTTTGAGAAATAAATAGGAGCATATGTGTGTTCGTATGTATGTATCTGTAAAATCCTTCTCTATATTTTCTCTGGCTAAAACATTGGGCCAGGGACATGGGAATAGGTTGTGATTACAATCCATACGTGTTTGAATAGCAAATACCAATGACACAAAGATGTCTTGTACAAACACATGGATTCTCACAGGAGAAACGAGATGGAATTAAGACAAAGGGAAATTTAAGCTGAGTTTCAGAGGGGAAAAACACTTTTAGTTATAGTTTTAATAATTAGCTATACTCTAGAATGTCATAATCTTCTCAGGGAAGTGAGGGGAGTCATGTCTACTGGGACATTTTCATGTCAGATGGATAGAAACTGTTGTTTACGTACTTGGAGAAAGGAACTGGTGAGGAGAAATCTTTCCATTAACCTTTTTTTACTATATTAATACCTCCTGAATTTTCCTCAGAAAATATCTTGTACTGAACAAAGTTCTTGCAGTCTTACCAGTGATATTCCTGACATGAAGATGTTTTGCATTGTATAAGCAGCCTGAAGCAAATCCTTCTGTGGTCAGTGTATTTCCTTCTTCCAATGAGTATCATTTTCCTATGCTGAAAATAAGTAATGCAGAAACTCAGGCTAGGCAGATCTGTCTATCCCTCAGTTGTCTAATAATCACATCTACCATATTTTAGATAATAGCAAGAGGATTTGATTCTGAATGTATTCGAAGATTTTTGTCAAAGGTGTCTAAAATTTAAATAACGCCTATGGAGAGACAGTATAGAGTATGTGCTAATTAGGAACTTAAAATAGCTTTCCAAGACATAAATTATTAATTTTTGCCTCTTCTGTACCAGAAATTTTATTAACCCTTGTAAAAGAATTGCATTTAATAAATTTCTTTAATTGTTTGGAGAGAAAATTTAATTACAATTAATCCCTGTCATTTTTAGAAAGGTAGGCAGGAAGTGAAATGTTCAAACAAGTATTTGCAGCTGGATATATAATACCAAAATCCACTGCACTTGTGTGTATTCCCAGTACTGAAAAATATTACAAATTTGTGAAGTGATTGCTTCCTTCTAGGAAGGTACTGCATGTCTTCTCACCTGCAGAAACTCTGGAAGGAGACTTTACACCCCATAGGCAGTAGCATCCTCGTTTAGTCTGGTAAAGGTCTGACGAAACATTGCAATTTTAGCAGCGAGGCCACTCTAGAAATCTATCAGTAATCTCTAGGAATTGAACACCGGCGGTAGGAAGTAGCTATAAATACTTTTTAATTTCTCAGTTATTCTTAGTAGATGTATGTTTTCTTTTTATAAAGAAAATATCTCAAATATATATTACTTTGATATGTAACTCTATTGTGTCAGGTAAGGACTTTGTAATGTAAGAAATAACAGTTATCCTTATATTAATCTGCAACATATTGAAAGAAGAGAGAAAAAACTTTCCTTTCACTATCTTTTAAGAAAATTAATTGTCTCTAATGATGCACAAGGCACTATTTATAACCAAGTACAAAAAGTTTCCCATTTTATAGTTTTTCAGAAAAGCTCTTCATGAAAACATTGCACTTCATAATATAATAGAGAGGCTAACTTTCCTGTAAGTTTTCTTTAAAAATACACACTTTCTCAGGGCAGTTCAGTATATGCTGTAGTAATGTTAAAATACATCCTGTTAAATGCATGTTGAAGTGTATGTGCTAAAGAACATACCAAAATGAGTTATTCTTGTTGTCTAAGGTTATTTTTATACTATGGTACTTCTGTCTAAGAGAACACCTTCTTAAAATGCAGCCTAAAATAAAACTTTGAATCTCTTTCTATTTGCAGATTGGCTTTTTTATCTGCTAAGCTTACTTTTACATAGTTATGTGTGACATGGATTTGGCCCTGGAAATGCAAGGTAGTGTTAAATAATCTTCCATAATCAGTTTAAACAAGGATTTCCGCAACTCTGGGAACCTGATAAAATGTCTTTACTGGACTGAAGTTGGAAGTTTTGGGAAAACCCTTAAATTACTAAGAATAATGCTTTCAATACATGACATTCAGCAAGCAAATGATACACTGCTAAACATAGCCTTTGAATATGATTCACATTGTTAGTTTACGTGTGGTTTATAATTAATTGCAAGTGATTCATGATCTTAAGTTTCCAAATCAAAAAGAAATGCAGACAGCTGATTCATATTTTTTATGGTGAGCAGTAATTTGTACCTAATGACTAGTAAAGTGAAATTATTGAGTGTGCTCAACTGAATTTCCTGAATACATCAGTGGGAGTTTTATAATTTTACAGTCAGCATGATATA
>VZTQ01005113.1:288731-303802 GCA_013400755.1 Pelecanoides urinatrix
ATTGAGGATTTAATTAACTATTACTGTACATGTATAATAAAGGACTGATGTATGTTGTTACATAGTTCAATAACCCATGGATCTTCATGCATTTGTAAGTGTTTGTAATGTATTAGTAGCCTGTGCTTATTTTTAACTCTTTATAAGCTGTTTGCAATGTTAGCTCAAGTGATTGCACCTTTTTCAAGACTTTACGATTATTTTTGTTGCATTTCCGGTTAAGTTTAAACACTGAAGTATCTAAAGGTATTAGCATCCTGAAGGCGGTTTTCAGATTGAAATATCCAGCTCAAGTTTCAGGATAGAGTTCATTAACCTTAATTCAGGATTCTGCCAGCGACAGAAAAGATAGAGATTTCCATGGATTTCCATTTTCATGGAAATGTTTATTTGGGATGAAAAACGGATTTCTTAAAGGAATGCTTTGCTTTTTTTTTTTGTTTTAAATAAAAAGCTGAAATCTGATTGTTTCAATTTCAGAAGTAAAAATGAATCCATTTAGATTTCCTTTCTTTGTTTGTGGCTTTGATTTAGTCAAAAAGAAACACAGAAAAATTCAAAGTCAGATGTATCTTTTTTGTGTTTGTATTTTTATTTGTAGAAGATGTATTTTAGGCTGGCTCAGAAGTGCTCCGTTTAAATTCTTACTAGTGTTCAAGAAATTAGGGGAAAGAAAGGTCACTAATCAGAGCCTCCCATGTACTAGGTCCTTTCAGCAAGTTCCCAATTTAGTGATGCTGACTCCATTTTAGCTTATTATCTTTGGTGCGCTTTCCCTTTAACTAAAATACTATCTTCCTTCTGCTATGACTTCTTTATTCTTCCAGTTGTCTTCTTAACACTGAGGCTTTCAGAAAAAGCAAATGGTCAGTTCAGTGGGCAAGGATGTGCTGTGTTAAGGACGCTAAGGAGAGCTATGAACTTGTGTTGAGTTTGGTTGTAGAATAATGGCATACAGCAGCTTCTTTTCAATATTATCTTGTACTTTAAGAAAAATAATTACTTGGATTATGGATAAGGTGAAGTACAAAATGAAATAGTAACATGTATATATACTTGTATATGTATTGTGCCAGACTTTGAAGTGGAAAATATGAAGAAAACATTCCTCCCTCTCAAAAAAAAAAAAAAAACCAAACAAACCACACAACAAAAAACCCAAGCCAAAACCAAGTCAAACAGCGATAAAAAGGGGAACTACTGTAATTTGTATGTGCTGATCTGCCATCGTATCATGACTACTACACTAGAAACAGTTCTAGACTGAGACATAACAATATTGGAAGAACTGCAGCCATGTGAGATACTTAAAAGCATGCCATGGATTTCAATCATGTTTCACCTCTTATCTTTCTAATTCTGCCACCTTTCCTCGTTGTTGGGATGAAGTTATCAGATGTCTGCCCTGAGACCGCTAATTAATGATCACTTAGGGAACAGGCTAGGCCTGGTTTAATTACATTTCCTAGCTAAAACTTTGGAGGGAGTTCTGATTGATTCAGGTGTTACTTGGATAATAAACTTCAGTATTTGGACAACAACCCAAACAGATATAGAAATTAATTTATTTTGCATATCGTCTTTTTGGAAAATTCACTCCATTAGGTGTTCACACCCCCACCCCACTAGTAAAGGAGGGTGTAAAATCTGAATGTATATCAAGACAGTGGTATTTCTAGTATGTGGACTGAAGTTTTCAGGGAATAGGGAGTGCTTTGGGGATCAACATGGCCTTTCTAGTATCCTCCTGTAAGGGGATCCTCAGTTGCTGTGGGCTGTGAAGCTGCTGGGTAGAAACATGAGGTGAGTTTGTACGTGTATCATAGCAGCTTTCAGAGCTTCTTAATTTATCCTTTTCATTAAGGCAGCCCCTACAGCAATCTATTATCCCCTAGGTTGAAGTCACCTTTCTCACACCCCCTAGACCAGAAGGTGTTCCATGCCTCCCTGGGCACAGAAACTTAGCTGGTGGTTTTGAGCAGCACAGATGTTGCTGTCAAAATTAAATCAGTCTGAATTAGTTTCTCTGACTGTGCAGGGCATGCATCTCAACTAACATTTTGTTATTACTTATATGCTTGTTAATTCACGATGTTCAGGCATGAGCTACAGAAGGACCTGGCGAATTCTGCACAGCGTAAAGCTGGGCTGTATAGTTTAAAAACGAGGCTGTAGCATAGCAGCTCTGTCCCTTGAGAGTCTTTTGGATTTAATTTAAAACATGTTTATAAAGTACTTTTTCCTGAGTGGCATTTCGTGCTAGAGGGGTTTGAATGACACCATCCTCAGGGCTGCCCGCCTGAAGAAAGGGAGTGCTGGATGGCACAGCACAGCTCTTGCGTCGTGAGGCGAAGGGCTGCTCTTGTACTGTCCTACGGAAAACCAACATATTTTAGTATCATGAATATCTTCTTGTCCAACCCAGTTGCACATTTCCAGGCTATGATCCCCTGGCACCAGTGCTGCCTCGCAGCACATTCAGCCAGCTCCCTCTGACGCTCTCAGCCATCACTTGTTTCTGCTGTGGCAGGGGGCATATCTGAAAAGTGGGGATACCTGAGCAAGTGTCCTAAACACAACTGCCAAAATCGGCTTCCGTGTATTTGTTACTGTGTAACATCAGGCGACTAAGGTTTTCTGACTAAGCTTATTCTCCACCTGAGATCTGCTAGTATAAATGTGAAGGAATTTAAAGATCAGTTTAAGCTTGCATTTCATAAAAAGGGAATTTTTGCATTTCAAGAAGAAGGATTACAAAAACATTGGTCTCAAAATCTGATAAGCTAATATTTAGAGTATTCTGAGAGTCTGATATTTAGTCTCAGTTTCCCAAATGTGCTACCAGATTCCTTAATGAACCTGGCAAACCTTGTGTTTTCTGTCACTCAGTGTCAATTTTTCATTTTAACTTTTTACTGCTTGATAAAGGTGATAGTGAGAGATACTGGATTTTTTTTTTTTTTTTCCCCTAGTTATGGTGTCTGCTCTATTGTAAAATGGCACCTTCAAATGTTGCTCAGGAATTTTTTCTGGTGTTAAAATCTAAACAGTACTTTAAATTGTTTCCAGAAGTTTACAGGTTCACATGCATAATGTGGTCAGCATAAAGGCCAGAATAAAAAGACACTTTTTTCCTGCCTCAAAGAGAGAAACTAGGCTTTGAAAACCTGTTAGAAAGGCTAGTTTTAGAACCTGCCATTGTGCTGCAACACAGCTGCCCCTGCACTAGCTGGGATGGGGTCTTCTCGTTCTGCATTGCTGTGA
The DNA here is from genome assembly GCA_013400755.1 of Pelecanoides urinatrix. Classification (NCBI taxonomy): domain Eukaryota; kingdom Metazoa; phylum Chordata; class Aves; order Procellariiformes; family Procellariidae; genus Pelecanoides; species Pelecanoides urinatrix. The sequence goes on from VZTQ01005113.1 coordinate 291,996, forward strand.
CCCACAGTGAATGTCCTCTGTCTCCGATGGGAGGGATAAAGGAGAAAAGAGGTTGAGGTGACTGTAAACCAGCCCATTCCTGCCCTGGAAAAGAAAGTAGTTCTAATTCTCAGCAATCTTTCATTAAAAATCTTATTTTATTACTAATTTGTTTAGCAGTGAAAATGTATGCAGTGCTTTACAAAAATGCATGAGCATCTCTTGCCCATTGCCTTCTAGGCAGCAGAGGACTACCATTCCCTGTTTTCCTCTTCTGCTACACAGAGATAAGAAGTGCCAGATCATGAAACTGTACTTTCAAAAATGTTATCAAAAGTAAACAGTTTATTTCCTCATTGCAAAGTGTTCTTTGACTTCTGACTCTTGTTACAGGTCTCAGTCAGACAGACTAAATGAGGCATCTGTGTAAAAAGGTCACAATCAAAATCATATAATGCCAAAAGTGAGCAGTTTTCTAGGTAGAAGGTGTATATATGTGTATTTACTCCCTACAGCAGCTCAATAATTTCTCTTCATTAAAAAGATGCTTATATTATTCTATAATACTGTGAAGCAATGTATTATAGAAGTCTTTGTATTATGTAGCATGTGCAATACACAGAAAAACTGAGAGCTGACTGCACTGCAGTTGGACAATGCAGGTCTCTTTGCAGTCAAAATGATTGCTATTTAATTGCTTGTTGCCAGAGAAAAGAGGAACTCATCAGTTTGCACGTTTGTATATCAGAAATCTAAAAAGGTGGGGGGATTGGATTTTTTTAACACCATCTCAGAAGAAAATTGATATTTTCACTCATATTAAAAAGACAGTTGCAGTTGTTTTTTCCCCTTAGACATGCTTTATACTTTAATCCAAGGAAAATAATTTTGATGTTAGCAGAGCATGTGACTTTCTTTCTGGCTCAAAAAACATGACACGTTAAAATGTGTCAGCACAGTGTTAAACTTGCCATGTTAACCTAAAAGTGAAAAGCCAATACAGACATGCACTCTATTATATTATCAGTGTTTGCTTGTTGGTGATTACGTTTAAATTCTTTCACTGCCTGTCTTACTAGCTCAAGGAAAGGTAATGGTGCCTTGTTTACAAAAGCAATAATATCTACTTAGTTTCTCATTAAAAAACCACACAAAGCAATTTCATTTTGTTTGTTAAAAATGAGTTCTAGTAATATGTGAAAAGTTTCCAAAATTTCCTCTCAATTAAAAGAATTAATGGAGCTGAAACAAAAGAAAAAAATATTTCTATAAGCTAGGACATGCATTTAACATTTACGTGAAGAAAGATTGTCCCTTTGTCTTCATGTAAAGCGCTAACGTAATGGCAATCAAAAGATAATAGATGCCATGATCACCATGAAAAAAAAATTGGCCTATTATAGGCAGTGGCATTTTTGCAGTATGTTTACTGTATAGTGCCTAATGCAGGGTAAGATATTTTACTGTGACCCCATTTGATACAATACAAAGACCAAATTCCTTTAAGGATTAAAGGATATCCAGCTGCATCTCTAAGGCCATCCACAGATAAGAGCATGAGCAAGATGTTTTGTTTTAAAAAAAAAAATCAAAACTGCAACTTTATGATTTTGTATTTAAAAAATTTTAAACACACTGTTCATAATAAGTATTTGGGGGCATTTTTAAAGAAAACTTCCTGAAATACAGTAAAACTGCTATGTGCATGAGTAATATAACGGATTCCAGTTACATGGCATTCAATTGCACCATTGTCTAGGATCAAAACCCGGTTCCTCTGTTGAGAGATCAGTCAAATGGGCATTGGGAACGGGACCTGGAACTGAGAGCCAAAAGGAGGAAAAAGAAGAGTGGGTCCTCTCCACCCTTCCCCTAGCCACGTGGCAGCTTTCCTCCAAACATTAACCAGTGGCCTCGAGCAGAAACAGCTGCCTTGGCCCCTTTTGAAGGTGGTGGTGGGATTTTGGTGGTGTAGCTACACAATCAGTGACTCAGGACCACCCCAACCCCCTCTGTGACCTGCTCTGGAGAGAGATGAAATACAGCCTTGCTCGGCAATGCCCAGGGCGTGCAAAACCCTCCAGCACGGTCCCTCCGCACCATTTCTGCTCCCTGGGACTGTCATTCAAGCTTTCTGACCCTGTGGGATTTGGGTAGCTTCACACTGGATTTCAGCTCTGTAAAAATCTGTTCAGTAATTTATTATCCCTGCAGCATGTTGGGCCCCTCACTACAAAAAAAGACATGGAGGGGCTGGAGCGTGTCCAGAGAAGGGCAACGGAGCTGGGGAAGGGCCTGGAGCACAAGTCTGATGGGGAGCGGCTGAGGGAACTGGGGGTGTTCAGCCTGGAGAAGAGGAGGCTGAGGGGAGACCTCATCGCGCTCTGCAACTGCCTGAAGGGAGGTTGGAGCGAGGGGGGGTCGGTCTCTTCTGCCAAGTAACAGCGATAGGACGAGAGGAAACGGCCTCAAGTTGTGCCAAGGGAGGTTTAGGTTGGACATTAGGAAAAAATTCTTTCCTGCAAGAGTGGCCAGGCCTTGGCACAGGCTGCCCAGGGCAGTGGTGGAGTCCCCATCCCTGGAGGGATTTAAAAGACGTGTAGATGAGGTGCTTAGGGTCATGGTTTAGTGTTGAACTTGGCAGTGTTAGGTTAACAGTTGGACTTGATGATCTTAGAGGTCTTTTCCAACCTTAGTGATTCTATGATTCTATGTTTCTCAATCAACTAAACTCCTCCCGAGAATATTTCATAATTTGTCTTTGAATCCTGGTAGAAAATGTCCAGATACGTTACAACAGATCAAAACTGAGGACTTCCATAAATGTTTTCCTGAATTCTCAAGAAACAGCATTCAAAATATTTTAGGATTCAAGACAGTGAAGAAGTAGCCTTCGTCTAGGCTGATTTTGTAATTGACTTCCAGAAATTTGTAAGACTATGTCAAGAGGAGTACATTTAGTAAAAATTATAAACAAAGAGAGAAATGTCTCCATAGGAAGCAGGATGTGGGTTTGCCACAGAAATGTATGTCAACATTAATCAAGTAACTGCTATCTGCTGGGATCTTCTACTTCACCTAGTCCTGTATTAGCTATTGAAGGCAGTCACACTGTACAGTCCATTTCATAAATAAGTTCAGATTCAGAAAAAAACTCCTCACTTGAATAAGCGTATATTATTCCAGGTGAGCTGAAAAGACTACATAAATCAAAAAAATTATCTGTAGACAAAGTATGAGCCATTGCATAACTTATAGTAAAATTAGTACCTTATTGCACTTTTAATGATATAAGCCTGCAAAATATATTCCCCATTATAACCCAGATATTTTTTTGCTTGTCTCTTGCTCCCTTTAGAACAGACTTCTAAAAAAAATCCTAAACAGATGAGGGTGGCAGGCTGATTTGTGCGTCTTTTATACACTTCTGTATTTACGGTAAAACTAATGCTCTGGAGTAGCACAATAAGGCAAAGAACAGATGTGACACATGAAAGTATGATAAACTTTCAAGTTGGGTTTTGTCAACAAACATACTTGTTATACCTTGATTAGGCCTGAATCTTTATGACTCTATAGGCAAGGAACTGGCCTTCATTTTCAATGTAGGTGGTTTTACATGTTAGGGCGCCTTTTTCTTCTTTTGCTCCACATCCATTTGGAATACCTTGACATTCACAAGCTCATGTTCTAGCATTCAATAGTTCATATCTATGGAGGAAAAAAGAGACTAGTTTCCTTCTGGTGCAAAGAATACAACCATATGTATTGGACTGTGTGAGGGCAATACCAAATTTATGCTTTGGTATAGATAGATAGACCCAAATAGATCTGGATACCTTCATTAATCAAAGCATGCGGAAAGGTATCACTCTCTGTCTGTGTAACACATTTCGACTTCGAAGAACTCTATGACTGCCCTGCACCCTGCTTCCCCCACCCTGTGGCCTCCCTCACGTCTCCTTTCTGTGCACTTTAAATAGTGACAGAGCAACTGAGTCCTGCAGGTGCCGCTGGGATCAGGCAACCTTTCTGCAGAGACAGCTCTCACACCTGCTCTGCGGGTTCCTTTGCTGTAAACTCCTGTGCTCCAAACACATCTTCTGGCTATGAAAGACTCGCTCATTCAGATTTAGCCAAAATCCCATTTTTGTCACTGCCACTAGAGGGATTTGTGCAGTTAGCTCTCTCCTCCTGTTCCCCTCCCTTCTTGTTCCAAACTGGAAGGTCAGAGCAACCTTACCTCAGTACTGCATTTTCTTTCTTTCCTTTTTTTTTTGTTTGTTGTATTCTCTCTTGAGTCTGATAATACAATGTACATTAGTTATATTTTTGTTTCCTGTAAATTAGCTTAAAAACATCTGTGCTAAATGATACCTATTCATCATTAATTGTTGATTTATTCCTGTGGCACCTACAGTTCCTACTCAAACACAAGCCAGGATTACTTACGCTCTGAGGTCAGACAGAACTGTGCATTGTTGCTATAGTTTTGGTCCTGTCAATACCCAATTACCTGTTAGTTATTAAGTATAGAATTAAATATATATGTATATATATTTCTGTGCACATGTAAATGGCATGAAAATTACTTTTTCAAATTTACATCCCAGATGGAAAAAAAACCAAGGTAGCTCTTCAGATATGATGGGAAAGGGTGAGTGGTTAACACATAGTGATTATGAAAGTGGATCTTGGTATTTTCATCCTGTGCTACATCACAAGATGTGCAGTTCAAGTCAGGGTCTTTTTTAAAAAAAATTTTTGTAACATTTGGAATATGTATTTTTGAGGTATGCTCGAAAGGGGTTTTTATTGTATTAGTTTGGTTTTTTTCTGGTAATCAGATTAATCAGAGGGGAGGCTTAAAAAATTGAAAATTTATTAAAATGGTTTTGAAATTGTCAGGTAACACTTCAGCTGTCACTGCTACAGTGGTAGCATTGGTTGAGGGAGCTTGTAAGAGCAGAAAAGCTTCAACTTTTCCTGGTTTGAAACTTCTCACAGGTCAAGAGTGACTGAAAATAATTACATTGGATTGCAGCCTCAGTCCAGTTCCTAGTGGACAAGTGTCCATGTCACAAAATCCACCATTGCAATTGGCAATAGTTGGCAGGCTCAGCAGAAAAGCCAAGGATTGAATGGGCATGGAAATTAAACTATTCTCCTGCCCCTAATTGTGGTCCTTTCAAGTCATCGTTGAGGAACATTGTTTGGGAAAAGTTGCACAGCTGTTGGCAGTGCTGAACATGCCCTGTGGATAAACATAGCATTTCCATCTCCAAGGTCTTAATCTGGCACATTTTGTAGCCTTAAAAGTCACACCAAAGAGGGGAAAGACATTTCTTTTTTTCTCTGTTATAGTAGTAATATTTTCTAAAAAAAAAAAACCCCACAGCTGAAATGAAGAATACTGCCTTTCTTCCAAAATACTTACTACCTGTCTCCAAATATATTAATTGAAAAAATGGAGGAATGGTGGGTTTTGGTTTTTTTTTTATTAATCCACTGTTATTATTTCTGATCACTATGTATTTTGGTAGAAAAGTGATCACGTTTCTTAAATGGATTACCTAAATATGGATTACCTTGCTTAAATATGGCACTGGTAGCCTAATTGATATGCTGGGACTCGTGCTCAAGGACATGGTTGGAGCCATAGGACAATATGGGAATCAGACAATTATTGATTTCTCGCAGATTTCAATGGGAACTTTTGCTTAACACCTGGTAATAAAAATTGTTCTAGTCTAATTCTAATTGGAACTTGACATACAAAAAATCATGTGAGCACTATCAACTTCAGTTTTCCCTTCCCTAGAAAAACTAATATTTGTCTACTGTTTTTTTCAATGGGGTTGGAAGACGTAAGTAAATAAAGTATGTCAACTTTCAGCACGCTCAACAACTGCAGCAGTTTCTAGTCTTTTGAGGGGCGGATGGTTGACTTTTTCTTTTCTTTTTAGTGAAGACTAAGAGGTATATAATGTGGCTTTTCTTAATGCTGGCCTATTTTAGTGGGTTTCAGCTCAGATGACTTGCCTTCTGGAATGTTTTTTTCAGGATGAACCTCAATGGGAGACACCTCTCTAAAGAAAGTACCTAAAAGACTATCTTTCACCAGGTACCTCAGCTTTACATAGGGTTAATATTTTAGTGACAGATAGTATCAGACTATTTAGGTAACTATGGTCTCGATCAAGAGGCAAATTATCTCCATGGTTGGTTTTTTTGTTTGGTTGGTTGGTTTTTAATGCTGTTTAAAAGCTAGTAAGTGTGGGTACACCCTGAAATGCTGTATGTAGCTTGTGCAGATTCAAGTTTTGCAACAGTGGGAAGGGAAAAGTAACACATGTGATGTTGTGCCTTTCACTGTGGGACCGCTGCGGCTGCATGGCAGTTCTGAGTTCATCTTACCAAACTCAGAATCGGAAATTTGTGACAGTTTCAAATGTCTTTTTAGCAGACTCAGAAATTTACATATCTGCGAGTAGTTCTTAAGCTTTTCTCTTTAGCCCCCACGATTTCTTTCCAATCTGTAATCAGATAATCAACTATTTGGCTCTCTGGTCTGAGTACACAGATGGAATCTGGCTACAAGATTGATGCGTTGATGCACATGGATCTTGGGAAAGCACAGAGGTTAAGTTTCCACTATGAAATGAGGCTCTTGGTAGAAAGGAATCTGGAATGTTTCTGTGCTGATTCTCTATAGTAGTGTCGCCGAATCTTCTCAATGTCTTTGTAAACTTTGTTAGGTACTACTTTTACTGATGTATTTCCTTCTTACACCTAAAGAACTTAATTTCTTGCACTTACACTACATTTGCTGTATAATTACAACGTAATTATATCAATGCTGTGAAGACTGGTCAGTGACCCTAGTGTGCCAAGCACATATGCTATTGCTGTACCCTTGGCAATAATAAGCACACAATCTCTGCTCTGCTCTGGAAGCATTATACTCTTTTTTTGTTGTGTTGTTTTTTGGATTTTTTTTATTGGGCACATGAAATCATTCATATTTTTCTAATATCTTGCTCATTTATGACAGAATAATTAAATTTATAACCTGCAGCTTTTAATGATACAACAATATATCAAGAAGTTTGCAAGTGACTTGTTAGTGGAACCAACTTCTAATGGAAAACAAGCTTCTCAGTGTTTGTGGCATAGAAGCCTGAAGCAAAACACCAAATGACAATAAAAAGTTAAGGGTTATTTTTCTTTTTGAAAATGTGTGATTTCTTGCTTCTTCTTAGATACCAAGTGTAGAATTGCCTGGCATATAATCACCGAACTTCATGCATGGTCTGAAAAGAAAAGTTTTCTAAAATAAATAATCAGAGAGAAGCTTATTTCAAAGCCTACCTGGGTAAGTCTACAAGTCTTAATAAACAACAGCAACACGCCTCCATGGGACTTCGGTTAATTCAGTTTTCAGCGCCCCTGACTGCAGGTTCATTTTTACCATTGAGACAGAATCCATGCCAGAGAATTGTAAAGACTTCTTGTAATAAACTGGAATTCAGTGCTAAATCCCCCGAGAGACCCAGTTTTTCCGCGAGGTCTCTAACATGCTGCAGCAGCTGTCCTCCTGCAGCACATCCAAGGGACCAAAGGCACATAGTATCTACCTTTTCCCAGAGCACATGTGGATGAGCCACAGTCCTTCCAACCAAACCAACTAGACCAATGTTTTCATGACTGAGTACTTATAAGTTATACACCTCAGTTAAGTTAATTGGTGTTGAACCACATAGTTGTAGTAGTTTAGTATAGCTGAATATTAGTAGTCTACCTCCTTTTCTGATCCCAGAATTTACTTTTATTTTTTCCTTTATTTGCCCCTTTGGTTCATTGTATGCCCACAGACGATTAATAATCATGTTCTGATGCACAGGGTTCAGTGCTTGCTGCCACTGTGGAGTGTGTGGGTTTTGGGGGGAAGGGTTGCCTCTTCTGTGTTGTCTCTCAAGAAATATTTTTGAGAAGCACACACTTTTAATCCATATTAAAAAAAAAAAACTATTTTCATGTTCATGTTTAAGAGCTAGACAGAGTGTTGAGGAAAATGAGAGAGGACTGTGATCTGAAAAACAAAGACACGCTCTTCAGCCTTGTGTCGACTGTAGTACAGCTGTTTTCTTGACCTTCTCTGATGTAGATGGCTTAAGATAATTTCCAGGTCTTTGATCTGCCCCCATCATTGCTTAAAATTTATATCTGCTGGCAATTAAGTTTTAAAGTTGTTTAAATATCTGAAATTGTGTTATCTTCTTCTTCAAGGAGTACTAATTTTGAAGGTTGACAACTTTGAAACTTCTGTAGTAGGAAGACAGTTATCTCAAAAGGCTGGTAACAGAACAGAAATTTCTTACACAATTTTATCTGTATGATGTTGACTGAATGTAGTGCTAAGCTGACAGTACAAACATGGTTCTTCATGGACACAGGTATGCATCACAAAATACTGTTATCATACTTGGTCCTAATCAGCACCTGTCATAAATGTCCCTCCCGTGCACTTCTCTACTGCTCTTTTTCAGCATTTCTTGCTTTGGGCTCAACTTGACTATATGATAATTTTCATTCGTGAATGAGATAAACATTTTATTAGACTCCAAGGTCTATGCTTTATTGTCCTCTTCTGCTCCATCTGACAAAACCAGGAGATTAATTATATAATAGACCCCTGCATGTTCCTCCCTTTTCTTTTGTCTGATGATACCTTCAGAATTGTCTCTGCATGCAATCGAATTTCTGGAAGACCCATTAAAGCAGAACTCTGCCTCCATCCAAACAGATATTCTAGTGAAACTACTCTGTGAGATCAGATATAGCATTTGCTAAGGTTTTAGGATAGAAATTAACATTTCTTTTCTGATTCTAATTTTGTAGAGCCATGTATGTATTTAGAATGCTAACAAAGGGAACAGTGTGTTCCTTTTTACTTGATCTTTTGCAAGGAGTTGTTAAAATGTTATGCACAATACTCCATCCACACATATTGGACACCACATATTTGTGATTTTTTTCCCTCCTCAAATATAGGAGGAACTGCTGCACCTCAACAATTGCTCTATGCTCCATACCTCAGAAAATTGGTGATTCTCTAAATCACCATGAAGTTATTGCCGGCAAATGATGGCAATTTAATTTGTAACCTATAAACATATATATTGCACAGTGTAAGTGCCTTGGCTGCTATGTCTTTTTATCCATTTATTGCTTTAAGCAACAAACATATTAATGGTGTTGTTGCTTCACTTATATTTGTATTACTGTCCTCTATTAATAATCATATCTATTCAGATAGACATATACTCATTCATGATTTGGACAATATAAAATCAAATGGTCATAAAATATGATAACAAATGGATTAAAATAAAGGTTGCCTATGGTTTGCATTGTTCACTCTAAGAATAAGAAAACCTGATGATGGATGGTGAGATTTGCTAAGGAAGCGAGAAATTGAAGTGCCCATCAACTGTGGGTTGTTAATAGAAATTAGGCACCTAACTTCCTTGAATATTCCTGATTTATTTTGAAAAGCTTAGTGGTAACATTTAAAATCAGTTCACAAAGAAATTGTAATTATTACATTATAAATTTTTTTTTCTCATCATTAAAAAAAATCTATATTTACTGATTTAATTTGCATCTATTTTATAGAATCACTTTTTTATTTATTACAATCTATCTATAACAAACCATATTAAATCTCTGAGAAAAAAAAATCAATATTTAAAATATATAGATGGATAATCCCACCAACTTCTTATGGATATTGACCAGCACAATAGAAAAAGACACTTACAGTCTTTGAAATGATAATGGAGTATATCCCCAATGTAACAGCAGATTGCAAAAAGGAAAGATAAAACCCAAAGCACCCAATGAGTTTGAAAAGCCCGTTTTGCTTTTAGTTCTATTATTTCAAAGGTTAAAACATTGAAATGATGTATGGCAGACGAGTCCTTCGTAAAGTGCAAGATGTTTTCTGTTCTGATTATTCTCATTCCTTTGCATAACTTCCTAAAGGCTTTCACTGAATACAGTTTCATATTTGACTTTCATCTTCAGGCATGACAACTTATGTCAAAGATCAGAAAAGCCACTGACTTTGTCAATAAGATATTTTGAAGGCACTTGCATTATTAGAAGACAGTGCGAGCAAAATTAGATTAGTGAAGAACAGTGGTAGGGAACCTGTATTTGTTTACAGTTCCTGAATCTTGGTCCTGTGTATTGACCAAGTCATATTGAGACCATGTTATCCATCACATGGTCCTCTGTATTATTTTTGAATACCTCAGATGTCATGAATACTACCATGAAGTTAGTCAACTGCCTATTGTTGTGAACATCAACTTTTCAGCATCATTTACTCTGTAGCTTCCTTGATGGAGTTTCTGCAGACTCTGATGATTTGCAGCTCCACTGTGATGTTTATGGGCTCAATAAAGAAAAGGTTCTAAAAAGATTATGGGCACTGAAAAAGGAAATACAACCTTTTCTGCAGGAGCACAGAGCAGAACAGACTAAACATTTTTGGAATTTCTTGCCTGCCACAAACAGATGATGATTCCCCATAGACATTCTTACTCATTTTATACCCTCAACAAAAGTCTTTAGGGCTTGAATAAAATTTTCAGATATATAACAAGCCATCTTCTCTTTACACAAGAAGTTTGATGTTTTGTGGCAAGATCTTGGAAGACATGGAATGTCTTATTTTCAAACTTTAAAGCGCAGCAAGACATGGTTGTAACTGATATTTAGGCCTAGCTTTTACTAGAGGTATCAGTGAGCTAATGCAGACTTCAGACATTCCTTTACTCCACATGTGAGCTCTGCGTGATACTTGTCTGGTGTTAGTTGCAACTGGAGAGACAGATCAGGGGAGGACTTAAAAACTTATCCTGCTAACCATGTAGTTTCTTTCAGGTGATTTGGAATTTAAATCACAGTTGCTTGTAGCAGTCTGACTATGTAATTTTCTTGCACCTTACTTTCAAAGTCTTTATATATTTTACTGGAAAAAAACCTCTTACATTGTTTCTTTCATCTTCTGAGATTTAATTAGTCAAAGCAGTTATGGGATACTACAATAGCTAGATTTACCTCCTGCATCATCCACAGTTATGCTACTTAAGTTGTTTTGTGCTGTGTTTATAATACACAGTGCCATGAAGGAAGGAAATCTGTTTTGACCTTCTTTTCCATACTGACTGGGAGAAAAGTGACTTTACTTGCGAATTGTGTTGTTGTGGAATATTTTTGAGATAAGCTACAAGAAAATGTGTTTCTGCAGAGTCTGTATATAGTCATATTTAAATGGATCAGGTTATTCATAAGATTACACTTATGTGTAGATACACTGAGTTTCCTAAGGTGTGATGTGATTTGAACTGCCAGCACAGTCCTGAAGAGTGCATGGTCATTTTCATGAAAGGTCATACCTATGTTAAAGGTTTTAAGTGCAAGGTTCTCAGTGATCCCTATCTTCTTGAATTGGGCATAGCAGAAGCAGCTAGAGGAAAGGTGATGGGACCAAGATATCATAGAATCACAGAATCATGAAATGGTTTGGACCTTCCACTAGACCAGCTTGCTCAAAGCCCCATCCAACCTGGCCTTGAACACTTCCAGGGATGGGGCACCCACAGCTTCTCTGGGCAACCTGTTCCAGTGCCTCACCACCATCATAGTGAAGAATTTCTTCCTCATCTCTAATCTAAATCTACCCCCTTTCAGTCTAAAGCCATTACCCCTTCTCCTATCACCACATGTCCTTGCAAAAAGTCTCTCTCCAGCTTTCT
>VZTQ01005114.1:0-32237 GCA_013400755.1 Pelecanoides urinatrix
GTTGATACACTAATACTCTAATACACTAATACAGCTTTGTGTCTATTCTTTGCTGTCCTATGTTTTTTTCCTCTTTCAGTTACAGACAATGTTTCCATGTTGAATAAAAAATTAATAAATATACTGGACCAAATAATGTTTTAACTTACTGTTGTATGCATGTAGTGGTAATTAGAGTAAACCTCAGTTTCCTCGATGTCTCTCCATTTGACTATACATAGTATTGGCAGTACATTTTGGAGTAGTTTATTAAAGACCTATTTATGAGTAACAGAAGCTGTATTGCTATTATAAGTTCTATTTTATAGATGACCATAAAGTATTTTCAGAATTCCTGCTTTCTTTCAACAACCTGTTCAAAAACCATTTCCTCTTTTTTCATTATGGGGAAAAAAAAAGTACTTGTCAAAGGAGAAGGAAGACAATTTTTAGTCTTAGTTTTCTGAAAAAATTAAATCCAAGTCATGGTAAGATGAAACTGGAATTAATGTAAGGAACAAAAAGTCCCGTCTGATCTGATATCAGAAGACTGCTTTAATACATTTCAGGTACTGATCTTGCCTCATCTTCAAGCTGCCTGAATTTGTCTTACACACTCCTGTGGAAAACTATATTCCCTGAAGACTGATTTTTGAGTAATTCTGCATCATTTCCCTTTTGCTCAGCTTCACTTTTACACCACTGGTTGTCTCTTGTCTGGCCTTTTTTACACCCACTGTTCAAATCTTGTACTGTTTCCCACTTTATTTTTTAAGCTCTTAACTTGGCAATGTCATCTGATAATGGGTTAAATGCCTGATGGAATTCCAGATATATTAGATCTGCATTTCCTTTTTTTTACTCTTTGAGAGAAATTTACTAGTCTACGTGCTGTGTGAAACCTTAATAAAATCAAGTGCATTTATTTCTTTTCCTGTTGACCATTACAATTCAAATTATTAGTGAATTTTAAACTTTGGAAGTCAGCCTGGGCTTGAGCTGTGGTTGGTTTAGTTTCTTTCCTCCTTTCTTAAATAGGTGCAATACTTTGTAATGTCTGTTTACAAAGTGCCATCCCCATCTTGATGGATTAGTAAAATCTGTGGTTATCATAGTCATTGCAGTTATGGACTGGAGATGATATAGTTCATCATGGGATGTAGAGTATACTGTATTCTTTGAATTCTCCTTACCATGATCCCTCAGTAGAACATCATTCTTACTGAAAACAGACCAGATATAACTTTTGGCTCTATATAGATCACTTTTATTCCAGTCCCATCCTAACTGCAAAGTTGTCCTGTATTGCAGTCAAAACTATACAGTTGTCCTGTACAGTTTTGTGTTGAACTGTATCGTTCAACATAAAACAGTGTTGAAATTGTTTGACCGCTTCTTAAAATTTTTAAAATTATCTTTATCAGTGGGGCTTTTCATGTTCTCTTTATAGCCTTGTCCTTACTCATTATCTTCTTTAAAATGGAAAAACAGTGAGATCTGGACACAATTTTTAACAATTGAAGACTGATATTACCTCCCAACCAGTGGTCATTGAGCAGGGGTTTGAACTAGATGATTAGGAGTAAAAGTCTGTCTCTGCTTTTGACACTGACTGCCCTTAAGCTAACTTGCAAATACTGTTCTTCCTCAAAATGGCCACAAAACACATTGCTTTCTTAATTGTTTTCAATTATGAGTTTTAGCATTTCTATACAGTGAGAAACTAATTTTGTCAAGTCCAGAACAGATGTTATGTGATTCATATTCAGGGAGGGGGAAAAAAAAAATCGGTCTCCTCTCTTTTCATATTAGCTCTGTTTTGCCAGTGAAAACAGATTTAGCTTTTTGATTGGACTATTTCCAAGATGCACTGACAAGTAATATAAAATTCTCAATTTTACAATCAGCTTTTAAAGCTAGATTAAGATATTTAAAGAGAAAGAAGTTGCAGAGTTAGCAAAATGATGGGATAACTCAGTTGAGAACCCCTCAAAATTTAATGTAGTGTAATTAGAGAAAAGAAAGCTAAAATAAATGCAAAGCTGGTAAGTTTTATTTTATGTATATGTAATATTTCTGATGATGGAACATGTGATTAGGATGGGCATGGAGGGAAAAGTATTACTTAGTGGCATGAGCTGTAGTGAAAACTAGCTGGATTCTGGATCTATCAGGCATAGGGAAGAAAGAATTTTAATGAATTGTTTTGAACAAGTGATGTTGAGGCATCCTAGAGAGGGATTTGCATAGGTGGCCAAGAACTTAATTTTCCAATGGTTCAGGAACCTTTTCAACAAAACAAAGGGCTTTTAAAAAATGGTATCTGCCAATGTAAAGCTCAGCTAGTTACTTGAGATCTGTGTTTCATTTCCCTTGTCTGCTTTTTCAGCAGTCAGCAGAGAAAATTAGTGCTTTTATTTAACCTAATACAGTTTAGCATTTTTCTGCATAATTATACAGACTTTCCAGAAAGTACTAGATGGCCCCTTGAGCAGAATGAAGATCAGTGCCCTGTCTTAACAGTTTAAACTGTTACAACTTTTCTAATTTGAAATGCTTTGAGGACTGCTATAGATGGAATTTGGTTTTATCAAGCAAGCCATCTCAGCAGTTGAATTCTTCTGTTGAGAGGTTCTGAGATAAGACCTCAGTGCTACCATAAGTGAGAGACTAACTAGTCTCTTAAGGTTTTACAAGTGATAAAAGCATATAGCTAAGCCTCCTGTATTTTTTTTGAATGCAACATAAGAACCTGTAATATTTGTGAAGTCACTTCTCCAGTATATTAGAGCCAGATTTGCATCGGAAAATTTTGCGATAATTAAATAACAAGTAGCTTTCACTACTGGTCCAATTTACTCTCCACTTCGGTCTCCCCAGTTTGGGGAGAGAAATATGGTCTTTTCGGCAGTGTAAAGGAACAATAATATGGAAATTCAGGGGTATGCTTTTGTTTTTCATGAATATTAGTGGGATTGCCCAAAACAGCAGTGAGAGAGCCAAAGTACAAAAAGGTTTAGGAAACAAAACTGCCATTCAACTTTAGCAAAATCAGCTGCATGCTAATAGCTGAAGACAAGGAATTTGGTACTTGTTTCAATATGCAGACAGTGAGCAATAGATAGGTTATGGAAAAGCCAAACGGAAGAAAGAAGTCGTGAGTAGAACCTCCAAGATCGACTGAGCACTTGTCTTTTGATTGGATCTGATTTTCAGTCTAACTCTTACTACCAGCACAGCCTGTCATGGTTTACCTGGCTGGCAGACCTTAAAGTACAAATCGGTGCACACAGGACCAGGGAACACATTGCCAAAGTTCTCTTGCAAAGTGTTAACTCAGTATTGAATTGTGTAGGTTATGTACATATACCAAGATTAAAAGATTCAATATTTAGCTATCTTGTGAAACTTCATGTTCTGGATGTGGAGTATATTTAAGTAGAAATGTGATTTCATCCTTTTGTTAACAAAACAAAATTTCAAAGGATTGTTTTTGTTGTCAAGTAACTTTCACAACGTTTTATATTGTAATGTTCTGCTAAGAATAAAGATGTTTCAAAATATTATTGCTCTCAGTATTACTAGTATGATATCTGGAAGTATGTTTTCTTCAACGTTCTACAAAGATATCCTTTTACTCTTTAGGAGTATTGTTTTTAATGCCTACATACTATTTTTTAAAATAGAATTATAATATATTTCTTACATATGTCTTTACCAAATGTCTGACTTATGAGCCTGGTTTTACATGCATAGTGTCTCCTGTGTTGTATTTCTTTAGTTACTGGTAGGCAATGAATAATGAAATAAATACTACTTTCTTAGGGAACTGATTCTCGTTTTCCCCTCTGAGCCTTAGTGGTGGAAAAAGCCAGAATAAAAAGACTGTGTGCTTACAGCAAAGTTCCAAATCTGTCTAAAGGTTTCTTTTTTTTTTTTTTGTCAGCTTGCATTAATATAATTTTAGTCATTTTCAGTAATGAATGTGTGATTAAAGGTTATCCATATAGCTAAATAGCTGTTATTACCACGTGCCATTTTAGTTACTTGGATAATTTGTCAACTCTGTATACAAACAGACAGTTTACAAATAAGAATTTTCACTCCCATAGTTAAAATCATAAATCAATAGCAGTTGTTCAGGGGTTGATCCAGCTACTTATCACCCACCTAATAGGCCAAATTAACTTTACATTCATCCAACATTTTAGGTTAGAAAGTAGTTCTCTGCTGCCTTTACATTCATTCACTGAAATGTAAATTTAAGACTCATCATTTCTTGCATATGTGATTCTTGGTACTGCCTGCTTCTAGAACAATTGCTCTGTGTTTCTGGTGGTACGAGGTATTAATTTATGCAGTTGTGTGTATACTACTTTATGTAACAATCACCAAGTTGCCAGCATCACAGATTATGTCAAATACAGAACACATCCTGGGATGTAGTCCAGTTCCTCAAAGCTGAAACTAACATCAGCTCTTTCTAAAAAACTTATCAAACAGCCTTCTAAGAGTGGTTCTATGGTTTTGCCACCTCAACTCAAATTGGATGGGGATGCCTGCTTCCATGTTGGTTTAGTACCTTCTTTAAATTTCCAGCAAAAATTTCAACAACCAATTTGAACCTGTTTGTTCTTGTCCCACCTGTATGCTTCCTCGGATTATTTCTTTTTCTCCTGTCGTTTAGCCTTGCTACATTATAAAAGCCAGTTGTGCTCCCTTTTTAGACTTCAGTTGTCTCATCTAAGCTCACCAAAGACAACACTGAACAAATATTGTAGCTGAAATACTCATATAAAAGAGTGGTCACACTTAAAATAATTTACCTAAAACAATGGTCAGCATGAGGCACTCAGCTTGATCTGCATGTTAAGGATTAAGTCTTGTGCAGAAGGGGTGTCCTTGTGTAATTTGTCAGTAATGAGAAGATGAGGAGCTTCATATTACCAGTGGGGTTTTATCTGCTCTAGCACTTACCTATCCCAGGAAGAAATATTTCAGCATCTTCATTTACAGAAGTGGGTTTACTCAAAGGCATTTTATTTCTATTGCATCATATTTCTTTAGAAATTAATGTTCTGGTACAAAAGACCAGAACCAAAAGGGTAGTGAAAAAGTGTGTTGTAATGCTTATTTTTAGGTGACTGTCTCCATGCATCCATGGTTTGGGTTGAGTTCCTATAGTGCTCAAAGAATGCGTAGGGAACTATGTGCCTCAGAACAGAATCAATCTCAATTCACTAGATATTTCTTAACCAACATCAAAATGTTGGGCAGTATGTTTAAGGTACCTTACATGAAATTCAGTCTCACTTCTCGATCTTCAGTAGCTTTTGCTGCTCCACTGGGAAATTGTCTTTCCTCTTGTGGGTATTACTATCTTGCACACTTTCTCTGAAGCCATCTTTCAAAACTTGGTGCAAGGAGAAGGTACCTGTGGTGGCGTCTTTTATAATGGAGTTCCTTAACTAAAATACTTTGTTGTTTTCTATACAGGATTGAGGTTTCATAGGAAAGATACTGAGTAGCCTGATGGTTACACTCAACTTAGATATTGCTTTGATGTCTCACAAGTGAATAAAACAGGATTATATCTAGTTCTATCACATTGTGTACAAGTGCTTTAATAACTGAACTGTTGGGGTAAGAGGGAGGAGGGAAAGAAGAAACTAGACCTCATTTTATCTTTCAGGGTGTTGTGTTGTTTTCTTTAAAGCAACTGTGCTGTGAAATTTGTCTATAAGGCATGCTTGAAGAATACAGTTTTATGGGTACTGATAGGCTTGTGATTTAGGCACCAAACTGCTCAGTTGCCTCAAGGCAGAGATGATTCTACCTCTCCACTATTGCATTTCTCTAATTTGCAATTTCTGATATATTTCTTGAGCACTTAAGTTTCTTTCAAATATTATTTTAGATGCTTGTTTGGTTTGGATTAGATCCAGATATCATCACTGGGGCTGAAGAAATATGATAGTACACTACTATCTAAACTGCTATGCTGTGGAGAAGCGGCAAAATTTAAAGCGGGCTGAGGGGCGACCTCAGTGCTCTCTACAGCTTCCTGAGGGGGGGAAGTGGAGAGGGAGGTGCTGAGCTCTTTTCTCTGGGATACAGCGATAGGATGCGTGGGAATGGTTCAAAGCTGCGCCAGGGGAGGTTCAGACTGGACATTAGGAGGCATTTCTTTAGTGATAGGGTGGTCAAACAATGGAACAGGCTTCCTGGAGAGGTGGTCGATGCCCCAAGCCTGTCAGTATTTAAGAGGCATTTGGACAATGACCTTAACAACATGCTTTAACTTTTGGTCAGCCCTGAATTGGCAGTCAAACTAGATGATCATTGCAGGTCCCTTCCAACTGAAACGTTCTATTCTATTCTATTCTATTCTATTCTATTCTATTCTATTCTATTCTATTCTATTCTATTCTATTCTATTCTATTCTATTCTATTCCATTCTATAAATGTTCAGTTTTGGAAGTTAGCTCCTTTCTCAAATAAAAATAGGTTTGAAGCAAACAGGAAGAACTAACTTTATTACCTTAGCAGAAATCCAGCCCTGAGCTAATTCCTTCTTTTTGTAAACTATCATCCTTTTTCTTTATTAATTAATAAAGGGAAATGACAAAATGAAGTAATTTGGTTTGAGTTTAGCTTCTCTGAATAAGAATAAAAGAATGGTTGTATTCATTCAGAGTTAGGGTCTATCTAGCCCAATATCCTGTCTGGGATACATAGGGGCCAGAAACAGACACCAAGGGAAGAGTGAGCATAAGGGGATCATATAATACGTGTTTCCCTAATGCTGTCATTGCTTCCAAGTTTAAAGTTAAATAAAATATAACAAGTGTTCGCATGTATTGTTCTGCAAATTCTTTTCCTTGGAACAGTAGAGCTTTGCAGGTTTCCACTGTGAAAGGATTCTCTGTCTTCACTGTCACACCAGTAACTATCTGCAGAACTGAAACTAAAGGAAATGGGCTGATGTTGCAAGCTAAGTAGCAAGTGTTTTGTTTCTAGGTGGCTAAGTACAATTAAAACTTCAGTAAATGTTTTTGGGGGGTTGGTATGTGTAAAATGAATTCAGCAAAAAAGAAAATTACTATGCTCTTGTAGACAATTTCAGGAGTGATGGTCAAAAACTACAGGGAAACAGACTGTATTATGCTCTCTCCATTAAATAGCAGCCTTTGCTGCCCGCTAAGCAGCGCACTGTGTGGAATGCAAGACTGCTGCTGGCTTTCTATGCATGCTCTGTACTTAAATAGTGCTCTTAGCAGTGTGGCACACTGAACTTTAAATCACATTTAAATAAGAAGAAATAGAACAATTATTATTAAGCACCATCAGTATAGGAAAGTTGGGTATAAATAGGACTAGGGCAGTTAAAAAGTCACTTTTAAAGGAAAATCATGTTGGCAAACTTCTGCAAGTATTAAATGCGGAGGAAAGCATTCATCTTGGGACCTTTTTGAAAATTCGGCTGCAAATATTTTCCTGCATCATTGGAAAGAAGTACAAAACATTCATAGCATAGCCACAAAGTTCTGCTATTGATTTTGTAAAACTAGGGAATAACAGTAATTTGTCTGGGAAAAAAAATAGACAATTCTCTTTCCCTGTAGGAACTTGTAGTAAGGCCTTTCTAATAAAGGTGGGAGTTAACCACCTGAATGGTTTTCTGGCATCTACAGCTAAGAACAACTGTGTAATAATTTAAAAAGTCAGTTTGAAATTCACAGGGTACAAAACAGCAGCCATCAGTAAAATATGTGTGGATTTGTGGGAGGTAGTGTTTCTTGGTTATTTTGGTTTGTTGGGGTTTTTTTACATTTTCCAGGATCATTGTAGGGGATTGGATTAGGTTTGTTGGGACATCAAATGGACTTCTTGATACAGTAGCCAAGTTGATACCACAGCTGACTGATAGAGTGTGATTAAATATTTGAGAGAGGTTACTGTGTCGCATCTATAGAGGTGACTACTGAAGTTAGAGATTTTGATGTAATTTTAAATTGGGCAACTAAAAATATTGCACTTGGGGGTTGATCTTTTCTATGGTAATTTATTGGTTGGTACCAGTTTGGTACTTTTTCACAGGATTATTTAATGTAAAATTTATTCTTTCCCCACCCCCCCAGCCCTCCCCCCAGATTGTTGATACTAAAGATTGTTTACTATTTTGCAGATAACCTGAAGTGTACTGCTGATTTTAAATCTGCTTCTCCTGTTCTTTAGATGGAATATTAGTTTCTCAACCTCTTTGCTTTTTGTGAAATGCTTCTGAATCTTTTTTCTTCCACCTTCCAGAACCAGAATAGCACTTTAGAAATCAGTGAGACAGTATCTGCCTGTAATTATATTTAGTGATGTGTCCTGGTTTCGGGTGGGATAGGGCTAAATTTCTTCCTAGTGCTGTGTTTTGCATTTAGTATGAGAAGAATGTTGATAACACACTGATGTTTTCAGTTGTTGCTAAGTACCCTCCTAATCCAAGGACAGCTCCCATGCCTGCTGACTGAGCTAGGGAGGGAACATAATCAGGACAGCCAGCCCAGCTGTCCAATAGGGTATTCCATACCATGTGACGTTATGCTCAGTATATGAACGGTAGGCGTGTTCCAGGAAGTCCCAATTGCTACTCGGTTATTGGTCAGCGCGGGTAGTGAGCAAATGCATTGTGCATCACTCACTTTGTATATTTTATCATTATCATTACGATTTTCTTTTTTTCTGTTCTATTATCTCAACCCACGAGTTTTTCTCACTCTTACCCGACCGATTCTCTCCCCGTCCTGCTGGGGGTGGGGGGAGTGAGTGAGCGGCTGTGTGGTATTTGGCTGCCTGCCAGGTTAAACCACTACAGATGTCTGTGTGGCTCCATTGCGGAAATAATTGAAAAGATCATGTGCTGATACAACTCCGTGTAAAAATCCTTTCATAGCTGTTCTATAGTAGTGTTAGATATAATTTCATGAATTGTTTTAGAAAACAATTTAAAAAAATATTTTTGTGTAGCAGATAGCTATAGCACTTTCTCAAAAAATGAGTGACAACTGTAAACTGAATGACTTCACACAAAGAAGAGGCACACAAACATTTCTTGGTTAATTAAAGGAATACAAAAGCGCGAATTTGCCCTGGCAGCCTGTATGCAGACTCTGTGATAAATCAAGAGGTGTGCCAGAAAGAGTGAATGAAAGACGACCTACATCCCTTCCCAGCAAGAACTGAGTTTCTTTGCTATGGTGTTCTTCAAAGGAGCACAGTACGGCACAAGAATTGAATAACCAAATCATACGGCCCGATGTGCTTGTGCACTTATGTATATTGGTGCACAAGATAAAAATTAATTTTCATGGGCTGCATAATAAATAGTATGCTAGGAGAAGTGTGTACAGTGCAGTGAACCTCCTGTGAACCTCCTTCTTGCACTGGATGGTTCAGAAGCTATCAAGAGGCATTCTTCTGAAGGGTGTCAGATCTCACATTAGGCCATGTAAAGTCTAAAACTAAACCCAAGCGATTCTGCAAGTACTGCTGTGACCAGGTAGTGTGCAAAATGTGTGTGTTGGGCTGGGGGTTTGATGTAAGTTGCCTTTGCCCCACCGTTGTCCCTGCTGCCAGGACCACAAGCACACTCCCAACCTCCAGGAGTTCAGCTGAGTCCAAGGTGCCCTTGCTGCTCCCTGGCACCTGCTTTGAAAGCGAATCCTTGGGTGTTTGTACAGGCCCTGTGGCAACACGGTCTGAGGATCTCTTAGGCAGGTTTTCTGCCAAAGTCCTCAACAGCCTTCCCCACTTCTGGGTTATCTCCCATGAGAGTCCTGTTTAGTTTTATAGAAATGTGGCTCATGAGCATGGTCCAGGAAAGCAGTATTTTGGTGTCACTTTGAGCATTCACTTGTACTCTTACCGAAACTACTTTTGACTCCCATAAATTGTGGGAAGACGTGTTTGATGGTCATATGTAGCTCACCTTGTTCTGCTGGTGCTGGCTGTTGTGGGACAGTACCATTGTCTCTGCAGAGCCCATCTTGTCATGCTGGGTTCCTATCAAGTCCGTCTTGAAGAGGACACCCTCTTTTTGTTTAGCTTTACTTGAGATACAGGAAAAAATAATGAAGGCTCCCAAAGGCACGATTTGTTGCTTGTTTATAGACAAACTGTAGCTCAGACTGGGATTTTTCTATCCATGCCTGAAAAGGCATGTAAACAGATTGCTGGTAATAGTCAGACATCTTGTGCTGACCATAGAAACTGCATTTTTGCAATGCTTTGTGCTTCTGATCCTTCCATGCTGTGCAGAGACAGGTAGAGCTCCCCAGGTGCTCTATTCATGTGATGTTCCCCAAAAAAATGAGCTCCCTGCAGCGTGCTATGCTCATTTGCCTTTGGTTCCCCTAGCATGCAAGGTCACACATAGAAGGTTTCTTGCTACCTCGGTGCTTTTATTACATGCATGCAGAAATGGGAACATGTGAGTTCAGCTGGAATCAAGATGACCACTCTGTGGATATTTACTTTGCTCATTCTTGCCCAGGGAGGTAAAACAACTTTTACTGGAATATTTCCTTGCATAGGTGGTTATTAAAGGTAGTTTTAGGCACCGTGTTGTGCATCCTTACAGAAGATACATTCATTAGCTTCAAGATGAACATCCAGAACTAAACATATGACAATATTATTCTTTTGTTTGGTTGGGTTTTTTGTTTGGTTGGGTTTTTTAGCATTATCTTCTCATTCTTGTTATTCTGCTTCCCTGGGATTTTCCTTCACTAAATCCTATTTTCCAAAGACAATATAAGTAGATATGGAAGTATCAAAGTTTTATATAGTTGAATGGTGACACAGGATTCTTTATATCACTCAAACAGAATTAAGTAGAATGGTCATCTTATTTGTACTAGAACATTTGAAGTAGTTATAGGATGCAATGACTACCAATAATGAGAGAAGAATATAGCAAATAAATCATAGTTATTCTTCTGGTTTTGGGTTAAGGAAGGTAATAATTATACCTGCTTGAGTTCTCAGCTCATTAATATTTTATGCTACTATTTTCTAATACTATACTAATGTAATTCTGGTTAAAATCTCCCTCCTCAAACTATAAGTTTGATGCAGGTTTCCATAGTTCAGAACTTCTCAATAAAGTATTTTATTGCTCAGCTTCCTCAGTCGAAGTTGGTAGTGTCTGCAAACTTATATAATGAGGCATAGGAATATGCAGAAAAGTGGTTGATAATGAATTTAAAACCTTTTCTTTAGAAAAACTATAAAGCAGAAAGCTTTATTTTGCTGAACATGCTGAAAAATTTATTAGGGAGAATACTTCTGTTAAATTTTTTTTTTGTCTTTTCATATATTTGATGTGAATGTGCAGTGAATTGTACCAATCTCTTGTGAAGCAGGAAAACACCTGAAAGAAAAGCACAAAAAAAAAAAGGACTTTTATTCACTCAAGCACATTTGGCACAGTTGTGTGACAGCCTGAAGGCTCCCTGAACAGACATATCAGGTTGCTTCAGTCAGGAATCTTTTCAGGCCAAAAGCAGGAAAAGCTCATTTTTAAAAAAACAGGTTAAGATTAAAAAAAAAAAAAAAAAAAGAAGAAGGGTATCTAAATTTAAACTATGTCAAATTCGAGTAAGATTTTTCTAGGGAAACTTTTTACGTGTTTGTCTGCAAGACTGAAGGATCAGTTTGTAACCAAGAAATGGCAACTGTAATATGCGACTATATTGGACCGTTCAAAAGCTAACGAGCATGAATTTAACTAGGGAAAACAGCACTCTCTTCATACCAGAATATTGATATCTTTGTAGGAGCAAATACACTTTTAATATAGAATCATAGACTCATTTAGGTTGGAAAAGACCCTTAAGATCATTGAGTCCAACCACAAACCTAACACTGCCAAGTCCACCACTAAACCATGTCCCTAAGCGCCACATCTACACGTCTTTTAAATACCTCTGGGGATGGTGGCTCAACCACTTCCCTGGGCAGCCTGTTCCATATTCCTTATGTTGAATAAGAAGGTAGCATTAGGATAAAAATTTAGATGGTGAATCTGTTACATTGACTATAAAAGTTACAGTATTTATTAAAAGATCATTACAGTAGTTGTGAGGAGAAGCCTGACTAAAACTGAAAAAGCCAAAATATAGTCAAAAATTATTGCAATCCTTTTTTAAACCTTCTCATCTAAGACTTCTTAAGGTGAATACATTAAAATGTTTCTATGGAAGTCGGACTAGTGATATTAGGGATCACTACTAATCAGCCACTAGTGATTCATTTAATACTATCTGTACCATGCCAATAACGAACTTCTACATTTTATACAAATTTACTGCTTAAAAAGGGTTAAGCTGGAGTTCCTGGAAGTGATAATTCAATCCTTATGCACAGACTTGATTTTCTTTTCTCACTGATTTGGATGAGGTGGCACAGTCTTTTACATCAGTGTGTTCTTGCCAGCAACATTTAGTAATGCATTCTGCCAGCAATAATGCCACCTGAGGTATTACATTTTTTTCTGTCTTTTGAGGTGGTATCTATCACATAGAAATCTGGATACTGGAAGAGGGACTGTGTAGTGGAAAGTAATACGTTGCTTCTTAAGGATGATGTGAATTCCAAAAAGGAAGATTGCTCTCAAATCCCAGTATGTCAGCTGAAGCTGCAGTTGTTCAGTGATTTTGAAAATCAGGCAAAAGGAATTTCAAATTGGAAAAAGTAATATTTCAAAAAGAGCCACTGTCCCTAGTCACCACCCAGTAGGGATGCATTTGAAAAGGTAGTTTAAATTGAAGTAATTTCTTCCAGTTTAGCATTTCACCATTATTATTTGCCAGAGGACTCTGTCTATGTTTATCTTCAATATTATTAACTTGAATGCAAGCATTTTAGTTGAGTGTCTCATCTTAATCTATGAAATCTCACTACCGTGAGTCAATATAAACCACAGATGGTAGATATTTGGAAATTGATGATGATGTATAGATTTGAATTTGTCAGTTTAACACTTTTGATGCCAGCTAGAAATTAAAAATTGTCCTTTTAGAACTATTTATATGTAAATTAGGCAATTATCCTTTTTTTAAAACACTATCAAATCTGATAAATAATTAACCCAAGTTCTTTTCCTGTAAAAAGAGACCTCCAAAAAGAAGCATTTAATTTCATTTACATTATTCTTGTTCAGAACATAGATACTAGGAGCTATACTCACATATTCATAAGAGATCCAGCATCTATTGGGAAAAAGGAAAACAATTAAAAATCTATGTACTTATTAAAAAGAGCATTTATTCTCAACATCAGAAAGAAATAAATTTATACTGTGAACAGTTAAAATAATTTCTGTTTTTATTTTTTTTACTGATGGATGCAATGGATGATTTTATTCTCCCCTATAAATATCTTGTAAAAATGTACAGAAAAATGTTTTAATCGTGACTATAATAATCAGTTCTCTGTTATCAAAAGAATGATTATTACTGAGTAACTTCAATCCTTTTTGTATTCTTGGCATGTGAGAAAAACCTATATTGAAGCATAAACAGATCATGCCTTCCAGGAAAGTGTATTCATTGCCTAATTGAATATATCATTCATTTTATCATTCATTTGAATATATCGTTCATTTTATAGAGAAAGCCCTACCTAACCCATCCTCTAGTGTGCATGCTCATTATTTTAAAATTAAGACCTTCCATTGCTTAAGTGCTTGTACATAGAAGCACAAACACATCTAAATTTACTCCCTTGTCTAGGCCAATTGAATTAACTTAGCTGCACATTTGAATAATATAAAAATGCACATAATGATCAGTAGAACCAGGAATCATACTCGTAATTTCTTTTAGAAATCACATGTAACTGTAAATGAGAAAGCAATTTATAATTTTCTCTATAAAAATGGAAAATCAGATAAATAGAAGGATCAAAAGAAGTTGCAAAATGTTAATGTTTTTGCTTTGAAATAGTGAAAATTGTATATCAAGGCTAAGAGGGCAGTTTCTAGATGTAGGTTTTAAATAAGTTAATGAAGAAGTGAAGATGCCTCCCTCCTGCTGAATGAATGCTGTGCAAGTCATTCATTTAAAAAATATGTAAAATAATACTTGATGTATTTTAAGTATGTTATTTATTCTTAAGTCAGTTCCTTTATTCTTAAATCAGTTCCTTCAGAATAGATTTAGATCTGAATATTGATGGCACACTACTGAATCATTTCATAAAGAATTAACACTTATTGTTTTCTCTTTTCAGTTCAACGGAAGAGCAGTTTCACTGGCAAACACAAGGTGATGTACTTATCTACATATAGGTATTACATATATTCTCTCCCAGAATGATCATATTTCTTAAAGAAGATGGAGGGGAAAACAACATTTATTTATGCAATTTTTTTTTTTTCATTGCTAGTGTATAAAAACCCTAGTGTGTAAAAACCCTACTTAAAAACTGGCAAAATTTGGCAAAAGTTATTAGAGTTGACAAAAAGAACACCGAGACTAGCGTAGAGTTTTGAGATGGGGCATTGCTAAACACGTCTCTAACTTTTTTTAAGATTAGACCTGAACTTTCTCATTTTGCTTTTATTAATCCAAGGCCATGCTTTTAAAGGATGGCATAATTTTCAATATGGCTACCCTCCTCTGAATAGGTGATCTTGGTGTGTTCTTCATTCCTTCATCAGCTGTGAATGCTTAGTCACATGTAACTGGTTTTCTCTTTTGTTTTGTAACGGGTTTTACCTTTTGCCTTTCTTTTATATTTTTATGTTGTTAATTTTATTACAGATGGTCAGAAGGATATAGAAGATGAGCTCACCACTGGTCTGGAGCTGGTGGACTCTTGTATTAGATCACTGCAGGAATCAGGGATACTCGACCCACAGGACTATTCAGCCAGTGAAAGTAAGTTGCTAGAAATGTGTTTTCTAGAACCCAGACATATTTGTAATATTTCATGCTTTAAAACTGAATGCATGTCTTATAGTGTTTTTCTTGATTATTTTCTGATATTGGCAGAAGACAATGTAGTTGCGAGCAGGCAAATTGCCTCCTTGTCTTTGCAAGCTAATTTTTGGTTTTGTTTGTAATGGAGAGAATCTCACAGCTAGTTTGTGGGGGGAAAAAAACAAACATGTGGAATATATTTTGAGGAAAATGTTTTGTAATTGCAGTATTGCTGTACTATATTATAGTCACAAGACTTCAGCATCACCATTACGAAAGTACTTTCAAACAGCACTTTTTCAGTATGCAAAAGTAATAAAATGAAATGTAGTGTTGGACTGTGAGTAATTCTGATGTGTCTTTGTAACCACTTGGCCAGGTAGCTGGTACTCCTTAAGATAAAAATTTTCAAATGGATACGCAAACAGAAATAGTTAGGTGAACTTTTTAAAGATGATGCAGAGAATGGCAGCTGTAGCAAGAAAGCTGATGTCTTTTCTCAAAGGTTGGCTTGCTGGTCATTTAGCAGGCATTCTGTTTGCAGAATTGTGCAGTGAGTGGATAGATCCTCTGTTAGGACCAGCTTTTGGGGAAAAGAATCAAGGCTAAAAAACAGCAAAAGTGATCAAGGGACATGCCACTCAACGTATTTGTAGAGCAGATGTCTACAAACTCTTGTGCTCGTGAGTCACATACACTGAGACAAAGTTCTCCAACAGGTTAACAGGTCTGTTATCAGATGTAGCACCAGATACTGAAAAAGCAGGTTAATTCCCTATTTTCCTTTCCTTTTCCTCAGTGTCCTATCTGATACTCTGTTCCCATCTGCCACAATATATACCCACTTTCACTTCACTCCTACTGCAACTCCTGACACTACCTTGGCTTTTCAATTTTCTCTAGTATTCCTCTACGTCTCCTTCCCTCTGCTCATCTGAGCCATTTTTGTCTTTTTCAATTCCCTGCTGCCCAATATCCTCTGACTGAGTCATGTCTTTCGAGGTGGCTGCCCAAATTCAGCTTTCTTAAAATAAAGGGGATGATCTCCCCTTCATCTGGAAAGGACAATGGAATGCGACAGCCTCCTCTGCAAAGCATCTCTAGCAATGACAAGTCATCATGTGAAATGTGGTCATCAGGTGATGAAAAGAAGGCATTGCAAATTGAGTGCAGAATTTTATTTTGTCAGAACATTTTTCATTATTTTAAAACAAGATTTGCAGTAAAATTCAGAGCTGACAATCCTGGGACAGTAGAAAATATTTCACTTTTCATGTGCTCAAGATTTCTAGGCCAACAATGTCACTAACACTTTTATTAAATGTTGCTTGATCTGAACACAATCTGTGTGATTAACATCTGTTAAGATGTTGCTTGGACTGAACAAAATTGGGAAACCATGATGAAACAACGTAAGCCCTTATAATTTGCCCTGTTTTTTTCTTCATTTAGGGGTGAGGAGAAACAAATTAAATTACTAGCATGATAAGGATTGCCTTCAAAATGTGATTTGATAGAAAAATGAAACTGGGAAGATGGCAATAGAGGAGATTAGGGGCAGGGAGGGGCTAGCTTGGATGGGAAACTGTCTGAAGAGATGGAAGCTAAGAAAAATGTTAGGGAAAGATGAAGACAGTAGATGTGGAAAAGTCTGGGTATGTGAAGAAAACTACTACTAAAAAAAATTCTTATGAGTATCACAAAAAGATAAGACACAAATAGGAATGTAGATAGATGGGAAGGAGAATAAAGAACGTGGGCAAATGGAAAACAGTGGTGGAGAAGAGGAGCAATGGAGATGGATTGTGTGGGGGACCAGCAGGGGAGGAACTGAGATTTGTTGAAGCAGGAGGTCCAGTCAGAAAGTTGAAAGCTAATTTGCTTGATCGGGTGGTTTGTTCATGGGATCAGGAGTTAGGTGCAAAGTGAGGGAACAACAAGGTGATGAGAATGACATTAGAGAACGGAAATAGTGATAGAGTTATGGACAGGACAATAGCTGTCCCTAAGAAACATAGGTTTGGAGAGAACAGGCAGGTGCATGTGCTCACAAGGGAGCAGGCTTCCCCACAAAGCTGCAAGCTTGATCTTCTTCGTTGTCAGGAAACATTTGTGAAGCCTTTTGTCACAGTGCCCCATACTCCTC
The DNA here is from genome assembly GCA_013400755.1 of Pelecanoides urinatrix. Lineage (NCBI taxonomy): Eukaryota > Metazoa > Chordata > Aves > Procellariiformes > Procellariidae > Pelecanoides > Pelecanoides urinatrix. Next base: position 17,102 of record VZTQ01005114.1, read on the forward strand.
TGCTCCAGCCCACCTCGTAATGAAACTAGATAGCTATGTGCCATTTATGGCTTTAATTAAGAATCATATATATATGCCAAAGCTAACAGTTGCAGCTCTGCTAATCACTCATAAATGCAATTAGGATGTCATATACTGGATTTGCTTTTTGGTTTGGGGGTCTTTTTTCAATTTAGAGTAAAATATCACAAACACATCAGACAGTTAAAATGTTACTGTGTTTGCAAAGTCAAAAGTACCAAAGTCAAGGCTGTCTGTACAACATAATTTGAGTTTCTTATGACTGCATTATAAAACAATTATTATCATGCCCTGTTTTGTACAATTTCTGTCCATGCCTCATTTACCCCAAAGCTCCGATCGCACAGCATACTAGAGGGAGATTTCATCTGGAGTGCTTCTGACTTATCTAAGCAATGAGTAGAACACACATACTAAATAAAAACAAAAATCTCATATTTGACAGTTCAGCTTTGCACTTAAAATTTAATTGTATCCCTCCTTCATGTCCTAAAGTTCTGATGTTAGAGTTGTGAAATCATTCGAAATATCTTCTATTGATGCTTAGTTTTAGGTGTTCCCAGTTAGTTCGCAGGTGTGCTGAGAACAAACAGCTGTAACTGGACACTGTGGAAGCACAGGCTCAAATATATGAAGCGTGACATAAAAGGAAGTTTAACACTCACTCTGAAGTGTCTCACACACAGTATTTGTATTTCATAGACACTTTCGGTCTTAATTCCTTCAACCTCCAAATAGGAAATGAGATCTATATAAATGTCTCACTCTACAGGTACTCTAAAAATCATCATTTGTGATGTATTTGAAGTAAATGTTGAGTGTCATAGAATAATCTGCCAGGGTGCTGGTTTTTTTTTTTCTTTTTAATAGACATTTTTCAATGAAGGCCTGAGGTCATGCAGCAAAAAATGACGCAACTGCAAAACACTGAATAGTTTTGCATTTGTGTGCACTGGCCGTAAGACAAGGAAGGAGGGGAAGAGCGATGATTTAGAAAAGGCAACTTAGTCTGGCATTTCCTAACTTCTAAGCTTTTAACTTTACAATTTTAGTTATGTTTACTTCTCCAGTTTGACTGCACAGCTGTATTTCAAGTAACAAGGCTGACTCTGAGGAGAGCTTTTCCTGCCTGCCATGGCAGTTCTAGTCTAGTTGAGGCAGATTTTTTAAATCATCAGATGAAAGCCTGCCCAGGGATGTGACCACAGCTTCTTTTTCTGAACAGTGTGCATCTAGTCTAACGAGTTAATCTATCAGTAGCTCTGCCTTTGTAGAGGATTACTGTGTCTGTAGTCAGAATCTTTACGTTTCAGTTTCTCGCACTCTGATTTTCTCAGAATTAGTTTTAAAAAGTCATCACATAGCAGGTAGCTGTTATAACACTCTAAATCCCAAACATAACTTCACACGTGCTATTCCTTTAGTAGCAAATAAAAGCCATGAAAAAAGGCTAATGGGACAAGTCACATGAAAGGGGCTTACACAGGAGGGCTTCTGTATTGCTAATAGAGGTGCTCGCTAATTATCTTTACTGAATGTGAATCAGCAAATTAAAAAAAAATATATAAAGCTTTTATTAATTTGGTGAAATGCAAGCAGAGCGATCACTGTTTTTAAAGTCATTATTATCAAAGACAGGCAGATTCATAACTGCTGCATGCTCTCATACAATTTTTCTGTGGTTGCGCTGACCCTGGGACAAGGTTATATGCATCTGAGGGGAACTCCTGCACTGTTGCCCATCTCTTTCTTCTGTCCCAACTCAGTATAAACTGACTTCCCAAAACCATGTGTTTCCAGTTACAAGCAAACAAACAAAAAGTAAGGAAACTTCCAGAATTATGCAAGAAGCCACAGCTGAGTTAAAACCTGAACCTGCATCTCCATGGTCCAGTTCCCTGTACTGCAGTGATTTCACTTTGTCTTTACGTAGCTATAGATCTGTCACCACTGCGTCACTCCAGTTTACATCAAACATGATCTGACATAGTTTTTGTGGAGTCAGAGGGGAGTTCAGCCCGTCCTAAGTGTTTGTGGAGATATCACCAGCAGAACGACGGTGGTCCACGCATACCCTCAGTCCCTGAGGGTGGGCAGGTACTGGCTGCTGCTAGTGGCAGTAGCCATTAGCTACGGTGTGTCCTAGGGACCAGCCTGGTCCCTCAGTGTCACTGTGAGGGCACCCGATCCATCCTCCTCCCTGCTTTATATCACTGTAACACCCAGCATGGCAGCCTGGAGCTGACTGCAGAGCTGACTGCTCCTCTCTGAAACTGTTTCTTCCCTCCACCATTATCTCTTTATAATGGGAACTCAAAAAATACTGCTTTTGCACAAATAAAGATAAATAACTGTCACTGTAAATAGGATCGGGGGAAAGACCAGACATGTGAGAGCCCAGCTAATCGCATATAATACACTGGAGATGAGTCACAGGAGAGGGATGGGAATGCACAGTAAGTGTAGCACCTGAAATCACTGAGGAAGGAAACATGCAGGGGAGTGAAATTTAGTTCAGGACAGAGATAATACTAGGGATGTTTCAGACAGACATAAGACACAGGAGTACTGAATAGTGACTGTAGCTCAGAAAAGGTATTTTCGTGGCAGAATTGGTTAATTTAGTGGGGAAAGACATCTGAGAAAAACATTTTGCGAGGGCTGAGTATGTATTGTGGAGACCAAAAATTAATATTTCAGGTTAGAAAGATTGGAAAGATGGGGTATGAAGGAAACAAGACACTTTTTACCTCCTCTTCCCATCACTGCACCACTGTCTCAAAATCACACAACTACTTCAGATTCATTCCTTTTACTACCTAGTCAGTACACCTTTTTTTTGTTTTGCTTTGTTTTCTTCTTTTTTTTTTCCCCCATTACATGTAAGAACAATTGAAAAGGTAGAAAACTTCATGGAAGGAAGGAGAGTAAACACAGATATACAGCTCTCTGAGTGAAGAAGGGTGATTGCTGAGGACGATTGTCGTTAAGGCTTGATAAGGTCACAGTCTGGCCTGCAGATAAGTGGGAAAGGTCCTGATGAACTGCCTGAGGCCCCCAGATGTCCATTCTCTGTGACACAGAGAAAATGGAAGCCTCTGAGCAATTGTTAAGGACCAAACTACCTTTTCCTGCCAATGTTTGTAAATTTGCATTTTACAGGTGGGTAGTGTAAGAGTGAGATAAATGTGGAACGAGATGAATATATTGGTCCTGTATTTCTTTCCTTCCTACTAGTTCCCCTGTACCCCTATCCCTGTGGGTCATGAGCATGCCACATCAGGGGACTGACATGATACTGACATCAAAACCATTTCTGAGATAATTAGCTGAAGCTCATTGAATCCTTACAGACTACATTGAATCCTTACAGGCTACAGCAGTGGAGACAGGCAACCATTACTCCCTCTGTCATGGCATTAGCAAAATGAGGGTTAGATGGACTGCTGAGATTACTGAGCAAATCCATTGGCACTTTCTTCCTAACTTAAACCACAGACTCAAATGTCTCCTAATCCAGAAATCTCTAATTTTAATTTAACGTATCTATACTTAAATCTTTCATGCTATTTTCTTTGCTTCGGTCTCCACAAAATGAGCATAAGGCCAGTCTTAAAAGGATTATGGGGCAGATTTATGGAGCTTTTGGTGTTTAAGTTTCTAACTGAAACGGAATTGTTTCGCTATTTTTCACTTGCTTAATCACTTCCTTTGGCAACCCTCCTCCTTTGCTCTCTAAATCGATACCACAGACTGCAGCCACAGAGTTCTTGTTGACATGGATCAGAAAACCTCTTGGATCAGTCTTCCACTTGTCCGATAGTTTTAAAATGCTACATTTTAAATTTCAATTTAAAAATAAGTGGTTTATATTGGAATTGCAGTTTTTTACACCTGACATCGCCAGTACTCTAGACAAATTTTTTTTCCCAAATTTTCTGAATATATTTTTGTTTATATCTGTGACCCTATTATCATAGAATCATAGAATCATTAAGGTTGGAAAAGACCTCTAAGGTCATCGAGTCCAACCATCAACCCAACACCCCCTATGCCCACTAAACCATGTCCTTGAGCACCTCATCTATACGTCTTTTAAATACCTCCAGGGATGGTGATTCCACCACTTCCCTGGGCAGCCTGTTCCAAGGCCTGACCACTCTTTCAGTAAAGAATTTTTTCCTAACATCCAGCCTAAACCTCCCTTGGCGCAACTTGAGGCCATTTCCTCTCGTCCTATCGCTGGTTACTTGGGAGAAGAGACCAACCCCCACCTCACTACAACCTCCCTTCAGATAGTTGTAGAGCGCGATGAGGTCTCCCCTCAGCCTCCTCTTCTCCAGACTAAACAATCCCAGCTCCCTCAGCCGCTCCTCATAAGGCTTGTTCTCCAGGCCCTTCACCAGCTTCGTTGCCCTTCTCTGGACACGCTCCAGCACCTCAATGTCCTTCTTGTAGTGAGGGGCCCAAAACTGAACACAGTACTCAAGGTGCGGCCTCACCAGCGCCGAGTACAGGGGCACGATCACCTCCCTGCTCCTGCTGGCCACACTATTCCTGATACAGGCCAGGATGCCGTTGGCCTTCTTGGCCACCTGGGCACACTGCCGGCTCATGTTCAGCCGGCTGTCAACCAGCACCCCCAGGTCCTTCTCCTCTGGGCAGCTTTCCAGCCACTCTTCCCCAAGCCTGTAGCGTTGCCTGGGGTTGTTGTGGCCGAAGTGCAGGACCCGGCACTTGGCCTTGTTGAACCTCATGCAGTTGGCCTCGGCCCAACGATCCAGCCTGTCCAGGTCCCTCTGCAGAGCCTTCCTGCCCTCCAGCAGATCAACACTCCCGCCCAGCTTGGTGTCATCTGCAAACTTACTGAGGGAGCACTCGATCCCCTCATCCAGATCGTTGATAAAGATATTGAACAACACTGGCCCCAAAACTGAGCCCTGGGGAACACCACTCGTGACCGGCCGCCAACTGGATTTAACTCCATTGACTACAACTCTCTGGGCTCGGCCGTCCAGCCAGTTTCTTATCCAGCGAAGAATGTACCTGTCTAGGCCGTGAGCCGCCAGTTTCTCCAGGAGAATGCCGTGGGAGACAGTGTCAAAGGCTTTACTGAAGTCCAGGTACACCACGTCCACAGCCTTTCCCTCATCAACTAGGCGGGTCACCTGATCATAGAAGGAGATCAGGTTGGTCAAGCAGGACCTGCCTTCCATGAACCCGTGCTGGCTGGGCCTGATCCCCTGGTTGTCCCTGGTTGTCCTGGTGCTCAGGATTAATTACAGAATTCAGCACACTGATAAGGGAATAAATACAATGTAGATTAAATAACTCTTCTTGGCTAATGCCATTTCAGAGTGCACTTCACTGAGGCTACCTGTTGACAGAAGTGCAGGCAGTTAGGGATGTCTCAGTCCTTCCGGGGAACAAAAAGCATGGCTCACCACTAAGGACTCAATCCTACAATATATTATCTCTTAACACTTGAAACTGTTTGCCCAAAATGCCGCATAAATTTAGCACCATTTAGATGATGATTTTTTTCCTCTGAAGAATGACTTACGTTACAAGAACAGATTATTTTCATCACATGAAGTTATATATAGCTTTTGTATTAGACAGATGTGGTTTTTGCTTAAATAACCTGCCTAATTCTGCTAAAAAGATGGGCTAAGCTCTTATTTTATTCTCTTAATTCAGTTCTGTTTCAGCAATTTTCTACAATAAGAGAGATTCTCCTTACCCAGTGTGAAAGCAGATGTCCCAGTTTGAAAGAGTACTCCTTGTTCAACCTTTATGATTTTCATCCTTTATTAGCTGCTTTATTCATAAATGCTGAAAATGGATTGAAACAAAAAGGCACTATATACACAATGAATGTGTAAAAGGATGTGTGTTTATGTGTTTTCCATCCCATAGCTCTTGCTTTGTGAAACTGCCACCTGTCAGATGGCTGACATGCTCAATGAGATGAAATTTGGCATCAGTAGACCTCACAATTTGTTGATAGATGAAGTTATTTCCATGTCATCATCTGCTCTGAGAGCCAGGGTGATCCAGCTGAGTCATTCTTTGTGCACATAAAGGAGGTGTTCTCATGGGATCTCCTGGTAAACATACACACTAATCAAATCATGTGCTTTTTGAGTATGTTTCAGAACTGAAAAACACCTAGGAAGCATGCATGCCCCTCTTTCGTTTTACAATTGGAGTCTTTGGAGAAGGAGTGGCAGAAGTGCATAATATGGGTCACACCACCTTTCTTTCTGCTGCATTAATGCAAACCTGGCAGTTGTCTGACTCAACAGTTCTTAGTTCCCGATAAATCTCTCAGAGTATGAGGTCTGAGGACATTTTGATTTATTGATAAAACTTCTGTCAGTATTGTAATATATTCAGGGTAAATATTTATGGTTGGGCATTTTGGATGCCTATCCCTGTTCCATCCATATCTTCTAATACAAGCCTTTTTAATATCTTGACTTCCAAACTTCAGGGTTTCACAGTCATCTTTGCCTAATTTGTAATGGGGTAAATGTTCTGAAAGGTGGACACCTTTTGTTAAATGGTGGTCTCACAGTTATTCGTTGTATGTTCTCACAGAGAAAGTTGTACAGAAATTGTCTCAACTGTGGGACAAGTTCAGTCTTTTCAAGTAGTTGTTAGATACTTAAACTTCTGAGAAATGGGGATAAGATATTGTTTCCTTTATCCACCTCCCTTTTCTGGCCCTAGTCACCCTAAGTGTGAGCATGAAATAATTATCATGCCATTTAACATTGTAATAGCCACTGGCTGGTAGCAAACACCGAGACCTGCTTCCAGGGGCAGTCCTCAGCAGGAGATTTACGTCTTTACAAAATAGCTGACCATGTAAAATTTCTGTAGATTCCTTGCTAAACCCCGCTAAGACATTAAGATTTGATAATATGAAGCAGGCTCTAGTGCTGACCCAAGAGCCAGCTCTTACATCTCAGCATCAGTGTTTACAGCCAGTGCTGCCTCAGGAAATGCTCCATCAGTGCTGGGCATCCTGAGCTTGGACTTTATTGTTTCCATCCTCTGTCAGAGGGAGAGTTCAAAGGTATTGAGAATAGCACCAGATGAAAAGATGTAGCTCAAACACTGTCATTCAGTACTCCCATCACCTCTGCTCTTATCATGGGTATTGGGATGGTAAGGGTCAGGTAAAACAAGCACATCTTTGTTGATGACATATCGCATCCTATTAAATTCATGTCAGTCTTCTCACTTTGAGAGCATGAGTGAAGTTTTCCTTTTCGGTCTCTTCCCTTATGTAGGCAGGAGGAGACGACTGCAAAGAGTCAAACTTAGGAGTGGAGCCACAGTATGGGCTCTCACCACGGGGATTCCTGGCAGGCTTTGGTATCTGCTTCACCAGCCACGGTCCACCATGGGTTTCTGACAGTGAAGTGTTAGGGACTGTGACTTGGGTCCAGCTGATCTCGTTCTGCTTTGGTTCGCTGCCTGTCTTCAAGTTCACATGTGGTTGTTTACAAGCAGGAGGCCTGGTGAAGGCTGAAGGAACCATTACCGTTCAGGGAAGCCGCTTCTGCTTTCCCTGGTTCGTCAGGGGTGGCACAGGGGTTGCTGTGGGCACCCTCCTGTGCAGGGCGTCAATCGCCCCAATTCTTTTGCAGCCCTTCTGTAGATTGGTAGGGTGTTGGGGAGGTTTGTAGGCTTTTCAGGGAGAAAGCACTAGAAGCCACTGGCAGAAGTACCGTTCAAAATGCAGCGGTCTGGTACGTGCCGTTACTCTTGGACCTAAACTGCTGCAGGCTGCTTCTTGCGGTTTCCTGTCTTCAGGAGGGAATCTCCAGCCGGAGAAACTCACGCCATCTTAGTATCTCTCCCTAGCCCTCTCCTTTCCTATGCTCTCTTGCCTTTTCTTGCTGTCCCATCTTTCCCTAAACTACTCATTGCTGTCTTACCATATCCTTATGTCTGTTGCTTCCCTTCTTGTTTCAATTCCATCTTTCCTTTTTTCCAGTTCCTTTATCTTTTCTGTTCTCACACATCGTGAAAAAAAGTCTAAGTGTCTTGTCCCCAAAACAGATGATGATTCATTCCCAGAGGAAAAAAAAAAATCAAAACACATTTTCTGTGTAAAAGTGGCCTTGCTATCCTGACTTTTTACATGCTTATGTAACTTCAAGTGAATTCGCATTGCTTATTGGTGTGTCACATTGAGTCACGTCCAGAGGTAATGCTATGACAGCATTGCAACTAAGTAATTTCTAATTTCCCTCCATCGCTGTACAGCAGCCTATAGGCTGATTTTTTGTTTCAATGTGCTGTCACCTGCAGCATGTTTCTTGGAGTTTCCTTATTTGTGGTTATGTCTACATGATGAAATGTGCTTTTAAATATAAATACCATACTGGTATCACAATATTACTTCATATCTCTGAGCTTGCTTGTCCTGAGATGAATCTGACTTTGGTACCTGGTGTCATTTCATGCTGTGCAACTGACTTAGAAACCTTGCCTAAAGAAAACAACCCCTCACCATCTAGCTTTATTACTGTAGTACCAAATGTGAATGTCAAACTAACACAGGAACAGTAAAAGCAGGTAAAAGATATATGGAGGGGGGAAATGGAAAGGTGAGAGTCGAGACCAGGAAAGAAGGAACAATTAGTGGCAACATCAAAGACGGAAAGGAGGTAGTGATCAGCTTGTAATGCTTAGCCTGTGGCAACACAAATCCTGCACAGGCAACCAGGTGTTCCCTCATCCACCGCAGGAAGCAGTTACTGAAATTCATTAGAAAATGACAGTGACTTATGGTAGCATCTGTAGGAGGAGAACAAAGAAAGACTTTTGGCATCCAACGCAGAAGAACATCAGTAAATATTGTGTCTGTAGTACAGGCCAGGAAACAAATGCACCCACATCCTCACGACAGACTGATAAACCACTCACCCTACTTGTGCCTTAGTGGCACGCCAGCGCCCCCGCACTCGGCACAGTCAGAAGTGCCAAGTGCCGCATCGTTCTGGGATCTGCCAATGCCAGCTCGTCAGCGTAAGCAGTGTGTAGATGCAGCCTTGAAAAAGAGATTGTTGCCTTGTTAGCCTGTGTAAAATAATGATGTATATGGAACAGAACATTTTGGCAGGTGTGGATTTGAGTTTGATTTCTTTTGTGCTACATGCAGCTTACATAGCTCTCAATAAAATGAGATTTTTGTGACTTCTATGATAACGCAGAGTAGGGAGTTGCCTCCATTTTTTCCTTGGCCTTATAAATGGAGAAATGCATTTTCTGAATACAACATGAGAGCAGAGAGTGGTGCAAATTGGTGGACACAGAAAGAGAAAGCAGAAGCAAAAGGGCGTACTTTCTTTTTTATGGCAGAGGAGTTTTTGGCAGATGAAAAAGATTGTCATAAAATTTGGACCTTTTTAATTGACTTCTGAGGCAGTGCTAAACACGTTCTGAACTGGCTCGCCCTCAGAGACCAAATAGCCATTTTCATTTGTGGACAGAAAAGATTCAAGATTTAAGCCTGTCAAAGGTCAGGAAAAAATGGAGTTCTACTTTGCACGATAAGAGGAAGCCTGTTTTGTGCTAGTAGTTAAGTTCATAGAACAACATAATAACATAATAGATCTACTGATGCCTTTTGTATTAGATCCATATATCTGCGAGTAGTTTTATATACTTCAAAGTCAGAAGCTGGTGGGTGCTTTTTTTAGTTTTTCAACAATCTAATTTAGGTCTATCAAAAGAGATTTGTCCAGTTTTTTGATTTCTGATAATGCATTCAGCTTCTGTTTGAGTCATGTTTGTGCGATGTCTATAACCATCTGATTTTATTTCCTAGAAATAAAAAGGGAACACATTAGTTTGATACTATGAATAGCAGCTTTAGGCTGCGCTGGGCACAGAGGGTTACTAGGAACACTTGACATTCACAGTTGGTCTTCAAAGGTATAAAATTATTCCAAAAAATTAGGATTTAATAATGCAAAATATGTTCTTAATTTACTTGGCTTTTTTTTTTTTTAAGCAAAGCACACACTCCATTTTAAATATAGTTATTCTTTGCAAAATGGGAGCCTGATAATTAAAAAATAACAATTATTTATGCCAAAATTCAGTGTTTCCCAAATGGAAACATGACAGTTCCTTCTGAGTCGGAGCTTGCTGTCTGTGTCACTGCATGCAGTGCCTCCTCCTGCATGCAAGTTTCTTCTTGTGGTCACATTCAGAAGTGTGTCTAATCCCATCCAGAAGCCCAGTTCAGGTACTGTTCTCCTGTGGTTCTGCAGTCTGATCTTTTAATAGATAGCAAAATTCTGTTACAGTGAAGTATTATGTGACTTCTGCCACTCCTAGCATTGCGTACCACCTGCAGAGTTTCACAGAAGTAACATCGTCACCATCAGCAAGTCATGCCATTTGTGGAAAGAAGTGATTTATATTCTTCGTGTAACTTACATCGTGTCTACCTTAGGCCACTGACAAGGTTTTCTTGGCAGAGGCTTCTCATGGAGGTGTGGCAAGTGCCAGCAGAAATTTTACTGCCAAAAGAGCTCCAGATCATCCTTAGATATCCCTACATGGAAGGCTAGAGGACATTATTTTTCTTCTTTGTGTCCTCCATAGTGCAGAAATGTAATTTAGTTATTATCCTTGCTGCCCATCTTGTTCCTGTGTTGTTTCTATCTATTGCTCCTATAAAGCACATCATCCTAATGATCAACGATAAATTTCGGTATCTGCAGAGTTTAGCAAGCAATTTCATAAAATATGACTAATCTTCTACAAAAGAAGTTGTTTAATCTTGGGGTCATTTAAAAATTGGCAATAGTAGGTTATCCTTGTTTTTAATCTAAATTTAGGATAGCTTTTTCTATTAAAAAAAACAAAGACAAGGGCAACTTCTCTATTCTGAGCTTGAATATGTATAAACCTGTTCTTGCTCAGTGCATGTCTTTAGGTCTTGTTTTCTAGCATCTTCAGTAATTTCTCTTATTGGTAATGGAACTCCAGATTTTTTCCTACTTTCAAACATTACCAAGTATTGCTTATGAAAGCAGGTCTGGCTATATTACATTTCATACAACCATCTGGAGTAATGCTATGTGTGGTATGGTATAGAAGGCAAAACATACAGTATCTGAGTAAATAACACTGAAGTTACCCTATTATGTCAGGATTGCTTAGGCTTTGCTACATTACCTTGTTCCATGAGTCTGGTAGTATTTCATATTCGCAACACGTTTCCTAACTTCGAGAAGACTTTTATGTAAACTCACTGGAAATTCTATTATCTTTATAATATATCGCCTACAACTTTTTGCCATAAAAGTTATCTATCCCTAAAGAAATTCCTCCCTGTTAAATGCTTCCTCACTAAGCTCAGATATTGAAGAATTACTTATTTCTCTCTGGTTTTCTTCCTGTCCCTGACAAGTGCACGGTTAGCGAATTTTAAGCACGGAGCAGTATTTTGCAAGTGCCAAAGTTTTGAAACATGGTTCTACCAAACACTAAGAGGAGACCACAGTTGCCACTCTGTAGTCCTAGTTTAATTGCGCAGGGATTCCTTTTATTTGGAGGCACCTCATGACCATTATGCAGTAGTTGGAAACCTGGTAGTGTCAGGTTTCCTCTCTGAATTAGACATTGGTACTATCCCCCCTGCCCCAACTCTGGGATTTCAATATGACCATCAAAAAAAAAAAAAAAATCTTTCAGTAATCAAAAAAGAATCATTTACTCTTGGGATGCAGGCCCTTATTTTTTTCTATGCACTTCAGGTCTCATGTTTTTCTACTACTTCTTGTGGACATTTGTGGTGCTTTGCTATCCCTTGGAGTAGTGATTTATTATTTCAAATCCTAGCCAACACCTCTGTTTTCCTCTTACAATACTGGCAGAATTTTTATCCTGTGTAAAAAGCATAAGATAATCAGCATCTAATGAAACTATTTTCTATTCCAGTTCACTTACTCTTGAAATAAAGTGTTCTTCATCTTTCATTCCAATAGTAATTAGGTTGGAAAGAGAGTTAGAAGGGATATCCTTGTATTGTTCCCTTACAAAATGGTCTCAGCCTAGGTTTTGCATCATTCCTCCAGATATATGTCATTTATAGAATTCTTGGATAAAAATGAACTTATTCTACATTTCTGAATGCATTCCACCAAATCCTATTTTCCAGTACCTAAGAATAGGTTCTGTAGCAACACTAAAGCCCTTTTCTGTATTTGAAGGTAAAACATAGCCCTCTTAATGCTGGTAAAGCATGGTATTGCATATAAATTACTTCCTTTTTTGTAGAACAAGTTTGTTTTCAGTGTACTCCTTTAAGAATTGCTGCCTCTCATCTAGAGAGATGTGTTTGTTTCATAACAAGGGAGCTGCTTGTGATTTAGCATATAAAGTACTATCATTTATTCATTTTAAGTTTGCATTTGCTCCCTCCCCCCCCTTTTTTTTTCCTGATTTTCTTCATTACTAGGGTATGGAATACCTTTGTTACATTGCAGCCTTGGCATTTTTTCTTATAATATAAAGGTACTGATATCTTTAATATTTAATACCTCCTAGAAGGTAGATCTTGAAATATTTTCCTAGTACTATTCTAGTACTAGTCCTGGATTTGGAGGGAGAATGGGGGCAACACGTATTACTATTGTTATATTATAGCTACTTGTTATCTTCTGTTTGAGGTCTGACTAACAGTTGCTTTGAAAGTCCTTCTTTTCCCACAGAATCTGTTTGACGAGAGGTAGCTGAGAGGATTTGCTTTTGTCTTCAGATCTTAAGTTTTGACTTGGTTTAACCTCTCCTTTTTCTACCTGTAATTAAGAAAAAGTCTTCTTTTTATGATAGCCACAAAAGTCTCTCATCTAGTTCCCAGGGTTTTCCCCCACAATTGCCTTCTGCCTCCGCTGCTTCCTCCTGTACTTTTCACAACTTCCCCAGAGACTAGAAGATGGGGAAGAGGGGAGCGAGGTCTGTACGTAAGTGGCAAGGTGGCTGCTCCGTGCCACCCCCTGAGACACTTGCAGGGCTTCCCTTCCCCTCACTCAATACCTTCGCTTTCCAGAAACATCCTAAATCATCTCAGCAAGAGAGAGTTTCTTCAAAGAATGTTTCAGATGACCTCACAAATAGGCCATACTGCAACGGAGGGGTTTAAAACAAACAGACAAACAAATGTTCCTTACCCTTTTGATTTGGAGGAAAATTTTACTCTTGGTCCCAGCCAGATATGCAGCTTAATTCTGGGAGCCAGACTTGGAAAACAGGATAAACCAGTGAGATGCCAAAGAATTTAGTATCACTAGGAACAGGTCCATCCACCTTGTCTTTAACCTCTTCTTTAATGTCAAATACTGTGGAAGGACACTGGCAGGTTACCATCAAGAGCTGTCCCTGGGTTAATTGTTCTTTCAGTCTCGTTCCAGGATTCCCCCAGCATCCCAAATACAGCTGAACACTCAGAAATTGAGTGACCACTTCACAGATGCCTGACCTGATGTTTTATTTTATTACATCTTTTTTAATCATCCATTCCTTTGCAAAACTGGGCAACAAATATAACCCAGCTTTAGGAGCCGTTAGCAACTACTTACATGAGTATACACACTTAAATGAACTAACAAAAAAAGGTAGGTTGTAGGGTACGAATCAATGTTTCATGCTCAAACTAAATGACCTGAGAGGCAGAAGAAACAGTAAGTGATGACTTTTTGGCACTTGAAATCCTTAATTTGGCATATACTAACAGTTAGGAGATGGTTCCTCTCACTGGGATGTGAGGCAACTCAACTATTAACTCGGTAAATTAATGTTTAAAGGACATTAAAGGAGTTTTGCTAGTGCTTTCTTTCAACTGTTACCAAAAGAGCAAAGCAGGTTGAAGAATGTGTGAAGTGATTAATTACACTAATTAAAAACACTTTATTTACACTTAGTCTATAATTTATCATGACTACTTCTGTCAGTTGATCGAAGGTGAGTGAAGTGTTGTTTATAATTGGTATGGGAGATAATTAAATGTTCGTTCGAGCACGTTTTGGTCTATTTCCTTTGTCAATTAGAATTGGCATCGCAATAGATGACTGACGAAATAGAAATGTAACACAATAGTAGTGCTCCACTTTGCTGCTTACTTGGAGAAGGAAATGTGCCCTGGTAAGCCAATGATGACTTTAAATCTTAAGGAGAGAAAAAAATCCTTCTCCTTTCACTTGCATGATACTTTTGCTGGGAACTTCACATGAAAAACTAACTAACAAGCATGCAATTATCTCATGTGGGCTGACTAGGTGTATGTTTCTGTAGTTTGTAGTGTAATTATTTTAGCCAATTCAGAAGTAATTATTGCATAGATTTAGAATACTGAATTAATCATGCCCTAATCTTATAATAATATAGTACTGTATGTAACTTGTCATTATATGGTAATTATTTTATAACTGCACAACTAGCAGATAGTGTATTATTGAATACTTGTTCCACAATAAATTCTGCTCTGTAAGGTAATATATTAGTCCTGTTTCATAATTCAGCCTTTTTGTTTGTTTGTTTTGAAGATTGACCGTACTATTGCTATAGTATCATCTTGAATTGTTACATACCGTGAAGCTACAATTTGTGAAGTACTCCATGAGATACTGCAGTCTAGGGATTATGAAATGGGAGTGACTTTTCAGATGTTTGACTGGTGGACGCTAGGGATAGACGGTCATTGATATCCCCACAGGGAACAATTTCTTTGGCTTCTTTTTGTGAGTTCCTTCTTTACAAGAATCCCACGTTCATTTGGCTATTTAGCTTTGTGACCCAGCAATGATCATAGAATCATAGAATCATAGAATCATAGAATCACTAAGGTTGGAAAAGACCTCTAAGGTCATCGAGTCCAACCATCAACCCAACACCCCCATGCCCACTAAACCATGTCCCTAAGCACCTCATCTACACGTCTTTTAAATACCTCCAGGGATGGTGACTCCACCACTTCCCTGGGCAGCCTGTTCCAAGGCCTGACCACTCTTTCAGTAAAGAATTTTTTCCTAATGTCCAGCCTAAACCTCCCTTGGCGCAACTTGAGGCCGTTTCCTCTCGT
>VZTQ01005114.1:32651-103603 GCA_013400755.1 Pelecanoides urinatrix
TCCATAATCTTCCCCGGCACCGAGGACAGGCTGACCGGCCTGTAGTTCCCCGGATCCTCCTTCCGGCCCTTCTTGTAGATGGGCGTCACATTGGCAAGCCTCCAGTCATCCGGGACCTCCCCCGTTAACCAGGACTGTTGGTAAATGATGGAGAGTGGCTTGGCAAGCTCCTCCACCAGCTCCCTCAGTACCCTCGGGTGGATCCCATCCAGCCCCATAGACTTGTGAGGGTCCAGGTGGCGTAGCAGGTCATTAACATCTTCCTCGTGGATTATGGGGTCTTTATCCTGCCCGCCATCCCTGTCTTCCAGCTTAGGGGGCTGAGTACCCTGAGGATAACTGCTCTGACTATTAAAGACTGAGGCGAAGAAGGCGTTGAGTACCTCAGCCTTATCCTCGTCCTCGGTGGCAATGTTCCCCCCCGCATCCAATAAAGGATGGACATTCTCCTTGGCTCTCCTTTTGTCATTAATATACTTGTCAAAGCATTTTTTGTTGTCTCTCACAACAGTGGCCAGGTTGTGTTCTAGCTGGGCTTTTGCCTTTCTAATTTCCTCTCTGCACGACCTAGATGCTACAGTATAAGATAGAAAAAATATAAAGTTCTCTAAGTTTGTAATGGAGTTAATCCACAGTTTTCTACTACCTAAACTTGACGTACTGTAGGTAAAAATACATATCACAAACACTGTACTTAAATCTTATCAGATTTAACATCATGTTTGTTTTTAAATCCTCATTCATGATCTAGTAGTATTACAAATAGCAAAATTTAATAGGATGTGCTTCTTTGCCCCCCATCTCTGATCAGTGTAAGGGTACTGGACCAGTCTCTCAACGCTTAGAAAACTGCTTGACTTCTGATACTGGTAAGCTCCTTAGAGTCCGAGTTCCTACTGGGTTTCTTACATGAGATACTCTTCTGCTTATGACCACTATGGAATACTAGTCAGGTGAGCTCTGCTACCTGCGTGGTCACCAGACAAGGCCCTACCCGCTGGGGGAAGGGAAGAAAACATGTGATGACTCGCCAGCTCTGACTGCCAACCAAGTTCCCTGGCTTTTCAACTGCTGTCTATGCTGATGCCTATTTTTTGTAATCTCTCACTGAAGCTCTGCTTAATTTGTGCATCACGCCACCCAGGGCTGTGGATCACGGTAGGCAGCTGAGCACCCAGCTTCTCTTGGGGTTTGCTTCCAAGCGAGTGAGGAAAGGAAAGCTACGTGTTGTACTCCTCGAGTTTGGCAATGCCAGGGAGTGTTGAATCCCCTCTTGTTGCAGGAGGACTAGCAGAAAGAACATGCTTTTAAAATTTGGAGCAGTGGTGCTGACATAGTTGGTCTGCTAAACATTTCTAATAATATAGCTACTCTTTTACCAGCATCATATTTGTTAAAAATTGATTTTATACTGTACGTTCAGTTGGTACATTTTCTCTGTTAGCACGCACCACTTTAATGCACTTAGGATATCTTAAAAACTGATTTGAGTCCTGCTGAAATCGGCAAGCATATTCCAATGGATTTGAATATAGTAGCCTTAACTCTTGGCAGTTTCTAAGCATATAAAAATGAACATTTTGGACCCTTCTTCAATGTATAAATTGGATTGTTCTGATGAAATGTAGGTATAAAGTCAGTTGCGCAAGTGAACATAAATTTTTATGCTGAGGAACAGGATATTATTTAGACACAAAATACACTTTTTTCACACAATGGAAAGCTTCTTTTATCTTGTTTTAAGTATGCTGCAAAATGTGGTTTGAAAAAGAAGGAAATCTAAGGGATGACCTAAATAGAGTAATATGGTAAAATAATTATACTGATGGAATTTTGTTGTTGTATTACCATTCTTTTTTTTTTTTTTTTCCCCACTTACCGGTCTGTAATATCTTGTCACTTTTTGCATAAGAAGTAGAATAATTAGAAGTTTATGTGTATTTGTTCTATAGTTGTAACTAATTTTTTGTTGCCTAAGCGAGCATTGGTAGAACTAGAACAGTACATGCAGGTACTGAGAAGTATCCTAGTATTCTGCTGTTTTGAAGCAGCCATATAAAGTATTTTTGCATGCAAACATACTTGCTGTTCAAGAATAATTTATTTTTAAAAAAATAATTAAAAATGAAAGTTTTAGGTTGTGATCTTTTTTTTGCTTGGTTGGCTTGTTTGTTGGGGTTTTTTTTAACTCTGATGGAAGAAGGAAGAGGAGGTGGTCTGAGGAGAGCAGAAACTACAGGCAAAAGATTTTATTTCCAAGGAAAATATTGCTCTTGAAAATAAAAGGACAAATGTTTTCATAATTTCAATTTCTTCCCCATTTTTGACCCGGCCATGGATTATAATAGTAACCTGGATTCTTTGTGTCACTTTGGTTTCCCGTAATCAACTGTTACTGTGATGTCCTTGAATTAATAATAATCTCATCATTTAAGGCCACTCACTTCCTTGGTTTGTTTTTGAAATAGCTACACTGCGTCTTATTGCAGCATTGCACATTGTATTGTTATTCAGGAAGAAAAACAGTGGCCCATGAAGAAAAATTGCCAGCGCAACACCCTATCCCTCACAGGTGAGGGGCACAGGAATAGCCCCAGCTGCGCGTGGTGGGGCTCATTCTGCAACCTCTGCCTCCCGCTTCCCTGACTCCCCCCTTGGCAGAAGCAGGTAGAGGCTGTGGAAGCTCTCCTTCTGCTGTGGCTTGTGATGGAGTCTGTAACTCACCAGTTTACATTTATGGTCATATGCAACGTACTAAGTGCCATGAATCAGCCTGTTCAGTGTAATGCCAGGCTACGCTTATTTTGCCGAATGCAGTGTGGCAGGAAGGTAGCAAGCGTGGGCTTCAGTGCTGCTCTCTTCAGTGATGGGACTCAGGGTAGGGCCAAGTCCTGCACTGCATCTGCTCCTCTTCCCTGTTTTGCATGAAGTAAGTGTGCCAGGTACTCTCAGTAAGTGATTTTTAAGTGCTCCAAATCTCTTAAACTGTTAGGTTTTTGAAAGAGAAAAATAATAGCCAATATAATGGCCACATAATAGCCAACGTAAGTGCCAGTAAGAGGGGTGGGTAATATAAACTAATTAAAAGGGCTTCACAAGAAGCCTGCCCCTTCCCCTCACTATCTGAATGGGTGACTCCTTTCTTCTAACCCTGCCGTGCCTGCCAGCATCTGGGTCTCCAGACCGCGAAGGAAACTCCTGTTTCCCTTCTCTGATTCCTAGAAAAGCCCTCTTCTCTCCATCACCTCTGAGATTTCATTGTGGGTTGGCTCTCTGATGTAGGCATGTCCTTTATCCCCTCCCCTCCCCTCCCCTCCNAACTTTCCCCAGCTTAAGTGCACTGTGTCTGTGTCCCAAGCAAGACGCACACCCTCTCCCTCTCCTTTGAGCTCCTTACCGAGCCGGGTTACAGCAGTCAAGGTGAGGAAAATGGGGAGCCTTGCACACTGCTCTGCTTGAGGTTAAGAGGAAGATATTGTCTGCAGTACATGTCCACCAAACTGGAGACAAAGAGTTAATTACTGTACCCTGCTCCATGTTTTGAAGTTAGTCCAAAGTGGCGTCTCTTGCGGTATGATGGCTGTGACTTAGTTTTCTGAATTTGCACACATATCTGTACTATTTTAATACAGGAGGAAAGTGACACTGACTGAATCAGTGAAAATTTGGTACTATCCACTATGAATAATCTAACACTAATATTCCTTCACAAGACAAATAGATTTTTTTATGTGGTGGTAAAAAAACATAGGGGAAAACAGGTACCTATATCTTCCCCATATCCCCAAACAGAAACAAAACGTAGTATGGATATTTAAAGCAATAGTACAAATCCTCGGTATCTGCTAAACTAAACCTTATGAAGCTGGAAGTGTTTATTTTCAAGCTTATTTTAAATTGAAGATTGGTAGTTAATTATGTAGCATTAAGGGAACAAATAAGACTGAATTGTTCTAGTAGTTAACTAGTGATTTCCAGTGCCTGAGTGAAAATGAGAATTTCCAGCTGCCTTAACTCTTCTGAAAACAAATGAAAAATAGTTGCATGAACACTTTTTTACTACCAACACAACAGAGTTTAAGTTTTTTGCTGGGAAGAAACTTTGTTTCTTCTTTCAATGTTTGTTGTCAAGAGCCATCAGCACATAGAAGTACACAAACAAACCACTTTCTTCTCTTCTGGGCGAGCTGCCTTCTTCAGAAGGTTTGGGTTTGCCTTCAGATTGAAATCTCAAGAACTTTAATAAGAAAAGCGATCCATCTTTTCCCTATCGGACAAGATGGGACTGCTTGTAGTGCCTAAATTCTGAAAAAGGACCTTGTGTTTTTTCAAGATCACGCTGACTGATCTCAAATGTATCTTGTCGTTTGTACACTTGGTTTAGACTTAGTTATTTCCAGGTGAGCAGCCACAACTCTATTCTGTTTGCTTGAGAAATGTGGGCTTATTAAAATTTAAATATCTATCTGGCTGTCTCTCTCAAATAGCTTTGTAACTACTTTATTGAAATGTATGTATGTTTTAATTGTTCATTACTGCTTGTTTAGATACAAAATAAAAACTGCTATACAGTAGTTAGTGAACTTAAAACCACGTGCTCCAAACTTTTTACTAAAAACTTTTTTTCTACAGTTTGGGTAAGTTTCTTAAAGTGTTTAGGCTAAATGGTGCAGGAAGCCCATGTATGTGATTCTAGCTGGCTGTGTAAATCCCCTAGTGAGCCATAGTAATATGAAAGGAACACTTGAAAGCCAGATGCAATGAAAATTTAAACATATTGAGTTCATAGCATGTGATAGTTTAATCATTATTTAAGCTTTAGAAATGTCACAGCATAATTACTTTCAGAATGAGTACAAACACTTTCATGCACAAAAATTGCTTTCTTGCTGCAACTTCTGCCCCTCCTGGGAAAGTTATGCTTTTGTGAATTTTCTGAGCTTAATCATGTCACTTGATCACAGGCAAATTTTCAGTGAAAATTCAAAATCCAAAAGATTAAAATAACGTCTACAGATGTATTTTAAAACTAAGCCTGTATTTTCTTTATGCTCTCTAAAAAAAATCTGTGAAAATATTTCTTTCATTAAAGAACAAAATTTGCAACAAAACCAGTTAAATGCAAAATGCTTAGTAAACCCTATTTGCAGAGTCAGGGAATGGAAAGCTAGCAAATGTTGGATTTATAACCACCCATGCAGGATTAAATTCAGCTCTCCTATGTATGTGATGATACATTTTTAATAACCTCACAGCATACATAGCACCCTGCCTCCTTCTATACTTGTAAGGAAAATACAAGAACCAGAACATACTTTCTAAATTTGTCCTATATCTGGAATATTCTGATGAATGCAATTGACTTTGCAGCATAAATTGTGTTGATATGTAAAATAGTGTCATAATCCCAGTCTACACTTAGATGTGAACACTTCCACTTTTCATAGCGTACTACAATTTGTTTATGAGTGGTTCGGGTTGGATTTTGGAAAATATCAGTTATAA
This sequence comes from Pelecanoides urinatrix, assembly GCA_013400755.1. Lineage (NCBI taxonomy): Eukaryota > Metazoa > Chordata > Aves > Procellariiformes > Procellariidae > Pelecanoides > Pelecanoides urinatrix. The sequence continues at coordinate 38,157 of VZTQ01005114.1, forward strand.
TGGTTCTGTCATATCTGAGAAACAGGCTAGGGGGAAAAAAATACTCTCCATGTTAATTTGGGGGTGGGGTTGTTTTCTAAGTGGAAATCTTTTTGGAGCAGCTGTACATCCTCGTAGCAAAGACTTAAAGGTCATAAAATTTGGCCTTTTTATCAGGAATGTACTGGGAATTATTTCTGGTAAAATTCATTGGAATTTTGCCATTGTGAGTCTTTTTAAAATGGAATTTTTCACATGTTCTGTAGGAGCAAAATCAACATAATATTTCACATCCCTTGAGGTTTGTGTCACCTTCTATGCTCTCATGAGCTTGTTAGTGCTAACCAGAACATGAACCTATCATCCCCACAAAGCCACTGAATATGCTATAGGGGATAGCTGTTGGCTTTAAGGTAGACTTCTTTGTAACTCATGCAATGGCCAAGGCATAACCCTCTTCTTTTCTCTTCTCTTCTATTTCACTTGCTGGGCCCGGACACCATGGAAGAGTAAGCTAGTTTATTGAAAATCAGTGGAGGCATAGGGAAGGATTAGGTGGCTCTTTGTGAATGGAGACAGAATGAGTTCACCATTGAAAGTGGTTGAGGTCATGTCTAAACCACGTGAGAGTGCGGTGTGGGAAGAGCCTTTCCCTGTCTGCTCTCGGGGCAAAAATTGGGGAATTTGCTCTGGGTACGTGATAAGATAAATCACTTGTACATGAACCTAATGAATATTAGAACATGTTTTAGGTTCACAGAACAACTAAATTACTGCGGAAAGTGTAACTGTTCACACTCCCAACACGCCCTTCAGTCTGGCAGCCCCAATTTAATCTCACTGCCTGCACTTGGCTCTCCTGCCACACAGTGCTGTGATGGGGAAGATAAGACAGGCTGACAAAACAGTCTTCAAAGATTCACTGATATCAGGGTGAGTCCTACATGATGAGAGGAGCTATTAATATTTTAAAGGCTGCCATCCATCCCTACAGGCACCAAAGTATTACATCACTGTGTGTACAGGACAGAGTGGCAGCATTCAATAGATCTAATGTGATGGGGGCCCAGGGAGGGACAAGTTAGCATTCCCCATGCAGAATGACTGGATATAATTAAGTGAAATAAATAAGGCTTATCCTTAGGAGAAAAGAAAATTCATCCACTATTCTGAGCTGAAAACCAAGACTTCTTTATCAAATAGTACAGTAGGGTTTGTTTAGGCTTAGAATTTCTTCACTGGTCAAAAGCATACGTTTTTTGCAAAGAAAGCAATGTGGTCTGTAGCTTGAACACATTAATAATGATGACTGAGTGATAAAGAAACTATTTAATGTATGTGATTTTTATTACTGAAAAGCCAAACTGTGAAAAGCTGAAGCCACATACATTTGACAATTTTGAGGCTCACTCGACAGATAATACGTTCTTTCACTGAGACCTTCTGACTGCTCCCAAATCCTATCCCCGCAGGGCCCAGCCTCCTCTCCCAGAGCGCGCTCCAGCTCAATTCCAAACCTGAAGGGTCCTTCCAGTACTCGGCCAGCTACCACAGCAACCAGACCCTCGCCCTGGGTGAAACAGCGGCCGCCCAGCTCCCAGCCCGCAGCGGTCAGGCCAGAGGTGCCGTCCAGAGCTACAGCCAGGTACATGTCCTAAGCAGCCCGGGTCTCTCGCACCTGAAATCGTGTGGGGTAGCTCCCAGGAAACAGAGCTGTTCAGTGCCTGCCGGCGTGTGAATGTCTGCCTTTCTTTCTGTCTTGTTCAACGCATCTTCAGCAGGGTGGAGTTACCACCTTGATTTTCATAAATCTAAAGTGGGCTGACTTGCATAGTAATAAAATAATCCTGGTTAGAAAGGAGATTTACATGCCAGTTTTACTTACTTGCTTGCATATATATTTTGGTGATAGCACGTTTAGGCATTTAAGTTTGAAAATTTCTGTGACTGTGCTGATTAGGAGCCCTAACTAAGGTCTAGGACCTCCCTGCATTGGTATCAGGATATTACTGAAAGCAGTAAGTGCCAGCAAACAAAAACAAAGCCAGGCTGACACCAGGTGCGAAACCTATTTGGGGTACCGTGCGTAGCCTGGTGCCATGGCCTAATCCCAAGTGTAAGAATCATTTTTTGCCTTTTTTCCCCCCATATTGTAAGACAAGCAACTTATCAGACAGCTGCCTGTATGTTTCAAACATTTTGAAAGATTGTTTCAGATACTCATGAAAACTTTATGAATCTCTCTTCCTGTCTAAACGATCCCTCCCGGCTCTGACACGTAACCCTCTCACCTTGTGTGCTTTTCACTGTGACATCAAAGCCTCTCACTGGGAAGTGAAGCTTCAGTTTAGACAAAAATTTCTAGAAGCGTTCATGCTTCTGTACATAAAAAAAGTCTGATGGATTTCGTTGGTCAGCTCAGGTTATTTTCTCTGTTTAGATGTTTACCATCCCAGCAAAGCAGACCATCTCAGTGTGACACTGGGACACTTTATAATTCAGGATTCTGTAGAAGTGAGTAGTATTTGAATTTCAAAGCCTTAAATTGCTACGAGATTTCAAGTATTATATAGTCATTGCACAGCTTGTGGGATACCGAGAGACATACAATATTCTATTCTCTCAGTTTGCTCAGAAAAGCTCCCTATCCTCTAAGACTGAAAAATGAAATAAAGCACAGTTAAATTTCATTTCAAATTGGGTAGGTACTTTTTTTCTTCTATGAAGGGTTTAAAATGAGCCTGCATAGTGGTAAGGCCTCAGGGTTTTTCTGTGTTTACCAAAGAGGACCTCCCTGACGTTCTTTGGGATTGGAGCCAGCAGGAGAGCAGGATTCCAGCTAGAAAGGAAAAGGAGGCTATAATATCCAGTTGTAGCCTGGGCAGATGTCATCAGCGGTTGTGCTTTGTGAAAAGCATCATGCCCTGGGGGTTAGCCTGAAAAAGTGTGATGCATTCTTCAAGGAGGCTAGAAGAAGTAAGACAATGGAAAAGGAACAGGTTATGAGAGCAACAGAAACAAAAACAAAGAAAAAATGAGAGGGGGAGGAGAAAGATTCTTTAAAAAAAAGGTAAAAAAAAAGGCAGAAAGAGAAAGTGTGCAATTGTCTACAGGTTAGAAGTAGTGATATTCTTGATATAAATTTTATCATACTCATTGATAGAAAAGGATGAATTTATGGAGAGGGAAAAAATTGGTGATCTAGATTTCTTTCATTGAAATTGCACTGAACAGCCATTGCTTAGATTTGAAAAGCCCTCATGAACTATGCACTTTCACAGAGAACTGGTTACCTTCAGAAAGGGAACTAGTAAGTTAGTAAGGCAACCTTTCCTATCCTTTTTTTTTTCTTGGTATGAGAGGGCAGAAAATAGCTTTTCTTCCTGTGTTCCTCCAGATTGTATGGTAGATGTTCCTGCAAGAAAATAACTCACAGAACATAATAATTTTTCACACCATCATCCTGCAAAGGATGCTTGACAACTTCAGGTCAATTAAAATATATCTTGAAAATATTAACAAATTGCCATATAAACTATGAATTAATACCATAAAAAGGCATATAAAGAAGGTTTTAAAAGAGGTAAACAAGAAGAGGAAGAGTCAAAAGTTAAAATTAGAAAGTTCTGAATATGACCATTGCTAATTCCACAATTAAGGAGAAAAAAAGTCAATCCTTGGAATTGTTCTGCTATCCCTATTATAATTAAAATAAGCCTCAGGAGTCAAAACTGCTCAGATTGTGATAATTTCCTTTGGTATTTGTGTGCAAGGATTATAGCTATCTCTGAACATGAATGATAGGCCAAATGCATGGAAAAAATATGTAAATAGTCCCAAGGCCAGCTGTGACAGCAAGAACAATTTCTGAAAATGCAATTGTATAAAAGAGAAACTAATTAGTCTTGGGACTTCCTGTACAGTGCTGCAAAGTGCAATCTAACATTTTTGTCAATTTGGAGGACTTCATTATAGATCATGGAGTTTTTCCACTGCTTTGAGTACTTTAGAACACAAAACTTGTATCTTCTAAATGCTACTGGAATAGGATTTCTTAGCAACAACTGGTCCTCTGGCAGGGAGTCACTCTGTTTCCCCACTGAAAACAGCTTTTCAAACTTGGTGTCCAGATCCCAATCTATCCTGTATTAATCGATTAAGGTTATTTGTGAAGAGTCAGTAGTGGCTCTTAATACAAAAAGTAGCAGATTTTGCAGATGAGTTGCTTAAAAGTGAATCTTCTATTTGGACAATTGTCATGGTTTAACCCCAGCCAGCAGAAAATAAACGCCACGCAGCCGCTCACTCACACCCCCTCCCCCCCCACCGGTGGAATGAGGGAGAGAATTGGGAAGGGTACAAGTAGGAAAGCTCCTGGGTTGAGATAAGAACAGTTTAATAATTGAAATAAAACAAAAGTGGAACAGTAATAATAGCAAATGGGAACAACAACAATAACAGAATATACAAAGCAGACGATGCACAGTGCAACTGCTCACCAACCGCATGTCCCAAACCGGGGGACAAGCCCCCCCCACACCTGGTTTTTTTACTGAGCATGATGTCACATGGTATAGAATACCCCATTGGCCAGCTGGGTGCTCCCCCCGCCCTGCTGCAGGCATCACCCAGCAACAGCCAAAGCATCAATGGGCCATTAACGCTCCTTTCACTGAAACACAGCACCCCCCAAACTATGGGGAAGAAAGTTAACCCTTTCTTCCGGTCCCAGCCGGAACCAGGACAATATCGTAGGAATATAAAGCATAGCATGTACTACAAATAGTGGTTTTCCACATGCTCTGCCATGTATTTGCAAGGGGGGAGGAAAGGAAGTGAAATAGTTTACATTTGTGGATGAGGACTTTTTTTAGCTTCTGGTGATGCTGTGGTCTTTTCAGAGGCTGAGACAGCAACAGAGGTAAATCCCTGCTGCATATTGTCCTATGCTCCTGAAGCTTCTGGACTGAACTAGCTGGTACAGGATTTGAAAACCCTTAAAAACAAAAAGTAGATGGAAAATAAAGGTAATTTAAAAAAAAAAAAAAGCCTTGAAAAATCATTTAACAGTTAATTTTCTAACTTGTCATCTTATTCCTATAAACAAGTCATAAGTTTGTCATTCATAGACCACCACACCTCACTAGTCCTATTTAGAATATTAGCAGATGAGTACACGAATGTGTTCAGTTGTCAAGCAAAAACTGGCCTTTTTCAGTTAGACTCATGGCTCTTCGTGCCATCAGTCATCTGTGCCACAAGGTGACAGGCTGCTTGATAATCTACCCAGACAAAATCTAAAATAAGGACTTAATTTCTGGTAGGATGTGGCAGATGATGTTGTGTTTAAAACTGGATTCTAAATATGAACATGAGAATTTTTCTGTCATTAAAGGAAACAGATGAAATCTTAAGACAGATTACTCTTACTATAACACTCACAGAGAACAATTCACTAGTATAGCTTATGGTAGTGAAGAACTGATCCACATAATGCTGGTTTGATCCTACAATAGGTAATGATTGCAGCTTTCATTCCTGCTTTAAAACCAGAGATTAACCATATCTGGACGCTAAAAGGATCTCACACAATTCTGTTTGTGGCTGTGGAAGACTACAATGGTATTACCTACTTTCATCTATAGGAACAACCTTTGAGATTAGGATCAGGTAGGCTGACAAGTTTTCATAATAGTGTTGGGGTGTATTTTGCAAACACAGTATAGCCATGACCTTTGTGATAAAATCAGGAGAAACAGATGGAATAGGCCACATTTGAGGGATCCAGAGGTATAGTCTGGCATCTATTATCGTATAAGTGCATTTGAACATAGGTAACATCTTCCTAGTTAGGTCAGGAACTTATAAATGACAGTAAAGCAGTCCTGCAGAAGAAAGATCCTTCCACAGGTGGTGCCGAAGGACTGAAGTCTGCATCCTGAAGACTAGAGAATGTTAAGCATTTTCCATACCCTCTTCTGCCCTTTGTGGAAGAGTGTTGATGAGGCATTGGACCAGAGCAGAGTGAGTTCGAGTGAAGCCATATGGAAGGTTCTTTGGGCTGACAGAAAAAAAGTAGCCCTCAGTAGCCTGCAAATCTTTCAGTCACTGAAAAAGCACAAAGCATCACTGAGATTGTGAAACAGAGCTGGACCCTTAAAAGACCACCTGTGTCTCTCGAAAACCCTAGTAAGGATTATCAAGTTTGCTGCCTAATGCTAGCAACACCCACCAATATTCAAGGAGCCAAAGCAGCCTGGAGGGATGTCTGCCACATAACTTGAGCATCCAATTGGAAAATCCTCCTTAGAATCAAGAAAAACATTCTGCTCATGGGCAGCAGTGTACTGCATATGACTATGTTCATATTCATGAGATAGGACCTTGTTTGAGATTTTAAGGGCCAAGTGATCCCTGAAAGTTCCAGAGAGCAAAATGAGCTGAAAACTGGTGCTGGTATTTAATGCTAAACTAAAAATGCTTGTGAATACAAGTTTGTCCAGACCTAAGATGGTCATGCAGACTTACACAAATGTAACATAACTTTTCAGTTTATTCTGTTATCTGTCAGAGAAGTATATAGGACATTGAGCACAAAATGTCATTTCTTAAGGGTAACTGGTACTATGATTCAAATTTACCAGTATTTTCCTGGAAATTGTATTTTTATCTCATTCCCAAGAAATGACTGTGATGCCTTTTCTGTTCTTAGTTCTGTTTCTAAGACTCAGGCGGTTGCATTGACAGAAGTTCTGTTCCTTAGCACTTGTGAATTATGAAGCATAGATGCACAAAACCTACCAGGTTTTGGTTTGGTGTTTTGGCACGCCTAAGAAGAAAATAGTTTGAAGGGATTTTAGATGATATACCAAATAGATCTGCTGCACCTGCTATCATATTTATAATGGTCATCTTGTTCTCTGAGACTTTTACTATTGAGGTTTTGCTGGTCTTACACACCATTTTTTCCCTTTGGGAGCAATCTCCAAGAATCATAGAATCAGAGAATCAGCCTCAATCAATATGCTGATGTTTCAGTAATTAGCAGCTGACCCCAAAGTTTTGCTTAAGCTGTCTGGCCATCTAGGATTTTGTAACTCCGTATCCCTGAAAAATTTTCAGCAGAATAAATAATTCAGCACGGTTATTTGCCCTTCTCTATTCCACTTCATAAAATAGAAATCTTGTATTCTTTCATTTATTCTTTTTTGGTTAAAGTTCTGATTTAAATTTTCAATTGGAATTGTAAAAAAAAAAAAAAAAAAAAGCAGCTGATGTCCTGAGATTTAGTGCATTAAATGCATGAATTATGGCAGGCAAACAGTTAGACTGTTCTCTAGTCTTCTATAATCTAACTGGACACCCTCAGTAATTTTCTGTATAAAGCTCTGCAGATCTCATTTTGTCCGTAACAGTAGAGAATGATCTTTCTAGTAAGATTAAATGGGAAAGAAAATATTTTTGTAGCTGTATTAATGTTCTCACGTTGTTTCACACATTTCTGCTGTTCAAAAGGATAGATCAGAATCCATACATTGAATCCAAATAATCAAATCAGGCTCCTTTTCTTTGGGATACCAGAAAAATTAAATCCCCGAGTCTTAAGAGTAGATATTTATAGGGCTGTAGTAAGGAAGTCCTTGATTTTTGTTCACATCTATGAAGTAGACTGATGCAGGAGGATATAACAATTGGGAAGCAAATTTGCTCTCAGTTTATTAGTTTACACACAGTTTCATTATCAGGTTGACAACAATAATGGATAAATGGAAAAATAAGGGAAAGATACCATTGTATTTCATTCTTCCATATGAAGTATAACGTCACATTGCAGGATGAACAATGACATGTCTGTATGGTTGTCTTAAGCAACAGAGAGGGAGAAACTGAAACACATTTTGCCTCTGAAAACACGAGTGGAGAATGTGACTGTACGCTTGGCCCCTTGAAAAAATGTAAGAACCTCAGTTAAGACAGGTCTGAGATTAGTCACATCCTAGAAAATACTGCATGCTAATGTTTTCATTGCAATCTGTTCATCCAAAAGTTCTCTCCTTCACACAGCAAATGCTTAGCTTTTTAGGAAATGCTATGCACTGTGTTTCTAATTAAGCATTTAATTCTTGTGTCCTGCCACTACACCTTCTTCCCTATAACAGACAATCGTGAAGTGGGATTTTTTGGGGTTTTGAATTAGTACTTGCAGAATGCCTGCAGCTTTATAGAGATTTATTAGGAATATGGGATAATATTGGTTTACTTGAAATTAATTACTCTAAATCCTTAACACATCAAGCAGTGTAGAAGTAGATTAGAAAAAGAAATTTTGTATACATGATGACAGTGCTTGCCTAAAATCCTTATGATCAATGACAAACTGTCTAAGTTACCAGTGTGTTAGCAGTGTGTTGCCGAAGACACTGGTAACATTGCAGAAGCCTGTATTTTGGAACAATGTTGAATATTACAAAATACATTATTATGCCACTTAACAGTCCAAAAAGTAAAATTAACAAATACCAATTGATAATGTAGCTGGTTCAAATGACCTTTCATCATGTGCAAAACTTGCTCTGTCCGTGTTGTCTTAAGTCTTGCCAGCCTGTTTTTGTTTTATAAAAGTTGTTACCATACAGTTTAAACCTGGAAAATGAAAACTATACTCCTGTCAAATACATTATTGGACAGTCAGTTGCAGATTAGCCCTTCTTTCCAGTTTAAAGCAGAGATGGTAAGTAGCTCAGCATGAAAGTAGTTTTTAAAAGTTCATTGATGTTCCCAGAGTTTGCCTTCCTGGTTTTCGTTGGGAGTCCTTCAAATGAGCAACTTGAGCTTGTTGGCGACACATGAAAATTTCAAGGCTCGTACTTGATGCTGTGGTGTTCGTAATTCACGGCTGCAATCAGAACAGTCTAACTCGACAGCGAGGAGGCTACTTACATCTGTGATCCCTTTGCCTGCCTGGGACTTACCATACAGAAAAACTGGAGGGAACAATTTACATTACATTTATTTATAAGGCCATTGCTTTTCGGGGTGCAAAACCTCCTGAAGCCGCTACGGTTTGGGTCTGGCAGTGCTCCCTTTAGACGCCTGAACGCTGCGAGCGCTGGTAGCTTCCATGCTGCTAACAACTGGGAGCAAAGCACCAGGAGCAGCTCCTCCAAAGCCTTGCTTCTCGTCCACGTCTAGAAAAATACATATTCTTCCCCCAGATGCAAAGCAGTTAAGATGAGGGGTGGTGTTCCAAAAGTAAAAAAAGAAAAGGACAGAAAAATTTCCAGTGGGTGTACATAGGAAGAAGTACACATTTCTGGCATTTTGAACCTCATTTATTCTTTGCTCCGATTAGTTTTTTTATCTTGTCCTCAGTTCCTGACCAAATCCTTTGTTGGGTATCGTAGTGAAAATAAATCAAGTTTCATACCAGTAACGTGGTGCTTTTGTTTACTTGTTTTTTTTCTTTCTGTAGGATGCTACTAAAAAACCACGTTGCTATTTAAATGTGAAACAAAGCTGCTGTCGGCATTCACCACACCTCTTTGAATCGTGTCACAAAATTAACTATTCACATTTTAAAGGCTTTTCTCGCTAAGGAAATCAGCCGAGAGGTGTGTGTGTTTGGGGCAAGCGCTGGTCAGACTGATTCAAACTGCACTGTCAACTCCCGGGATCTGGAGCACTTTCTGAGGTTTCAAGTAAATCCCCTGTATAACCAGAAAAAAAAATAGTATCTGAAACAAGAGCGCGTCTTCCAACAGAGCACTGAGCTCTTGCTCACTGCGGGGTGCAGTTATTAGAGGATTTTTATGTTACCAGATTCAGATGATCTCTTGAGCCTAAGATCCCCGATAAAAACGGCCATGCCGCCTGCGTGCAGGGGCGAGCTCCATCCTTGGCCGCTCCAGAAGCGGCTCAGGCACACAACTGGAATTTCTAATAGGCAGCATCTGCCCAGGATTTTCGCTCGCTCCCTCCTTCCCCCCGCCTCCCCAAGTTACCGGGCTTAAGGGGAACTTTGCGCTGCCCTGCCCGCGGCTGGCGGGCCCGGGCCCGAGCCCGGCGGGGCAGAGGCGGCCGGCGGGGCGGGGCGGGGCGGGGCGCTCCCTCCATCCCGATGCAGATTCCCCGCCGGATGCGGCCTGGGGGAGGGGCCGGCCCCGGCAGGTCCCCCCGTGCCCTCCTTCTCCCTTGTGCCGCCTAAATAAATAAGAGGCGACCGCCTGCCGTGTTGCCGTGCCGGCGGCGGGGCTCGGCGTGAACCCGGGCTTCCCACGCGGCGCGGGTGATGCTTTTCCCCTCCGCTTTTCACGCGAGGACGGGGCTGAGGCGGGCGCCGCGATCCTGCCGCCGGAGGGGCCGGTCGCAGCAGCGAAACCCGGGGCGGCGGGAGTCCGGCGCGGTGCCTCTCCTCCTGCGGACACCGATTGCTTTTCTGTGAGGAAAGTGACCGGATTAAAGCCCTTTCCGTGGTATCCGTGCCCTTCTGTGATGTATGCAGAATACAAGTGCGGGGGGGGGGGTATTTATTTGTGTATTGAAACTGGGGCTAACCTGTGCCTGGTGTAAGGGTAGGTACGTGAGCGCGTTTCGGGGCAAGGGACCCCGGAGCGGTCTGCCCCACAGCCGGGTGCCGACTCCGGCCGCGACGGGGAGTTTTGACGCGGCTCAGCCCGAGCCGGCGGCCGGTTTCCCCTCAGAGGCCGGGCGCGCTTTAGCAGCAGATTAACGAGTCCCGTAATCCCGCGGGCGCGGGGTGCCGGCCTGCTGCAAGGTCAACGAGGGGCTGCGTGCGGCTGGGGGGGCCCGCCGGCGAGCCAGCGCCCTCGTCCCGCCCCGAGCAGAGCAGGAGGAGCCGGGCGCCCCCCGCCGCTGCCCCCGCTGACGCCTCTGCCTTTCCTTCCCGCAGCAGGGCCCGGGGGGCCGCGGCGCCCACCCGGGCGGCCCGGAGCCGCCGCCGCCGCCCGCCGCCCCGNAGGGGGAAAGGCGGCCCCGCCGGCCCCGTCCCGCCAGCCGCGGCGTCTCCCGGGGCGGGGTGAGGCGGCTGCCGGCCGAGGAGAGGAAGGAGCGGGGTGGGTTTGACAGAAAACCGGTTTGGGGGAATTGTGGTTCTCATCCCGGCAGCGGAGAGTGGGGAGAGGCAGGCTGCCTGCCTGCTTCTTTAAGAAAGTACCTTACTTCTCCCGGCCCATCCCATCTTCCCGGAGCCGGGCAGGTGTGCCTGGTGGCGTGAGGGTGCGGGGCTCGCAGTGCGGGGCGCTGAGCTCCTCGCTCTTACCCACGGTTCGGGTGGCGAGTATGTTACTATGGTGAATCCCTTCTCTGCCGCGATCAAAAACTCTGAGCCTTTTGCAGCGAATATCTCTTCCCCGGATTTACAGGGGTATTTGACAAGTTTGGGGTTACTTAGCAGGAACTCCCGCTGTACCAAGTTGTGCCGAGTAATAGGTAGCGGGTATTTGGTTCCCAGTGCTCTTTAGGGAATAGGCTGTTACAGCTTATTTAATGTCTCTGTAACCGCAGACTTTGAACAGATCCTGGAGGTGAGATACTGGTGCACTGTTCTCTAAACCATCTCTCTGCTAAACCGAGCATCCTTCAGGGGTGGGGTTTTTGTGTTCTCAAAATTTCCAGTTTCATTGCTATAGTAACAGCTGCTATGCTCATATGTTCTCTTGTGTGACATAAATAGATTAGAAGATAAATAGGATACATAAAGAGGTTTGGCTGTGTTTATCAGGCAGGTACACAAGTTTCTTACTGGAGTTAAAACCTCTTCTCATCCCCCTTTCTCCTCTTGCCCATCTCCCCTCCCCCACTCCAGCAGTTGTTGGCATCCTGTATAATTCCAGTCTGCCTAAACATATAGATTAAATTAACTGATAATAGAATATGGTACTAATATATCTCCTTGTAAGATCTATTTGATGGGGGGGGGTCCTGTTTAAAGGGTGGGGATTTGAAAACTTTTTTTTGTTTATGTAACACTTTTTGAAGTTCAGAATGTGTAAAGAGATAACATCACTAAATGATGCCAAAATTGAGATCTCAGGACACTTACATAAATCCTGTTGTTAAATATTCAGTCTCAAACTACAAAATGGATTATTAGCAATTGTATTAGTATAACTTCTCCCCAATGTAGTCCAACACACTGTTGGCCACAGGTATTAGATACCTGCCTTTGTAGAGTAAAGTAGAAATGTAGAATTGCCACAGTCTCTGTATTTTCGGGAGATTTGCAACTTCATCCTATAGCAAGAGTTGTTTGAGTCTAAATAAGCATGGAGGGAACTGTCAGCATCAAAGGAACAGAGGATAATTCAATTTAAAACTTTTATACCTGTGAGTATGAACTACCAGTATTTCCCTGATTTTTCTTTACCTTTGTTCTAGGATAGAAGTCTTTGCTTTGGGAAGTTTCTAACAGTCTCAGTCCATATTTCTCTTTATATACTTTTAGCATTGGCATTTATATTGTACTGGAGCTTTGGTTTTAGTTTTTGAAGAAGGCATCTTTTATAGCATTGCAGCATTAAACCTGTGATGATAGCTTAGTCAAAAATTGTTCTGTAGGGCTTAAGGCCCATCATAATGACTCTGAAGTGCTGCAGTGTTAGAGAAACTGTTCGTCCTACGCTAGACCCAAGTTGCAACATGGATTTGGACTTTTTGAGGCTTTTTGGCCTATAGTGGTTGTACAGGTGTTCCTAATGGGGTTTTCTACTCTGATTTGAATAAAGGTTGAGAAACTGGCATTCATTTTCTTGGATTGGTTTTAAATAAAAGCTTTTGATAAGGTGACTTCTGCATCTTGCATAATATAGGCACTTCCCTCCCTGCCTCTTTTTAGGACCCACTGCAAGGAGTTACTTGATTTATGCCTCCGGTGAAATAAAAGCTTATAGATACATGCATTTAGGAAATGGCTGGTGTATTTTTGTGTGGATTTTAGTATGGGAGGGGGATAGTGATTGATCATTTGAACTTGCTATTAATTTTGTAAAAATTGATACTTTTCCAAGTGTTGTGCCAATCAGAATAAACATAATGAGCTTCTGAATTACTGTATCACATAGGGATTTGCTTTTAAGATATGCAAAAAAACTCAGTGTCTTATTTTATAACAAATGGAAAATCCTGTAACTTGAGTGAGTATTAGGTGACAGACATGCAGAGATGGTACTGCTACTTTAAAAAAAAAAAATCAAAGTGGAAGCAACAGTATGTTAGTAAATACCTTTTTTTTTTTTTTTTCCCCCCCACAGACATGCCTTTCAAGTAGTGCTTGAAAGGAGCTCTATCACATGACCCATTATTTTGCACAAGTTTCCTATTGTGTGCTCCCACCGTTATTTTCCATTACCATTCTGTAGCATGTTCCTCGTGGCCTCCCCGCCATCCCAGAGTTACACATTTGCTAGCAGTGTTAAGTGGCTGACTAATCTTCTAGGCTTTCACTGGATTCACTGAAGTCAGTGGAGTACACAGAGGCTTAAAGTGAACGTATGCTTTAGAGTTAGCTAGGATCAGTGTTATGGATACTACTAAGGCAATCTTTGTTTTTTATGTAGGCATTTTTGCTCAGAACAGGTTTGGTATTTGAGCTGTAAGTATATTATATTATTGCAGGAGTTTTCCATTCTGTGTTAGAAGATTGTGTTGAAGTATTTCTGGTCTGTTAGAAATCAAACCCATTGAGGAGACCAAGCAATTGTATGTTGAAAAGTTAATGTTCAATAAATGAGATTTTGGTTCTTGTTCACAACATTCAAAGATGGGTTGGGTTGGTTTTTTTCTCTGAGAGAGGAGGAGGTGGAGAGTAGTTGTCACATTGCACTGATTTGCCTACTGGGATTAATGTGAAGTTGCATTGATATGTATGTGTCATCGCAGGGATGATGTTACTCAAAGCAAGCTTTTTTTATCTCTGTGAAGAAAAAATAATTATTTGTAGTAATTACCAGGGATACAAATAATGCATTTGTTTTAATTTTTTTGCATGATATTAGAAATCTGTACTGGAGCTATCTAGTTCATGAATACTACTGAGTCTCAGTGTGCTAAACAAACCAAATGATGTCAGTACCAGGGTTAGATCTTTAAAAGAGAAGACCTTCAGATATGATCAATTTTTAAAAAAATTGTAATTGAAAATGTACAATACAAACATTGATTGCCCAAAACTGAATCTGTGTAAGACTTAATTGAAGAAATGGCATTATTTATATTAATTTCCTACAAACTCGATTATGAAACAACTTGAAATTACAAAAATGGCAATTCTTAGACTGCATCCTGAATTTAAAATAAGTCGTGCAACAGCATGCAATGACTCAGTTTTAACCGAGTAACCTTAGAAACATCTTCAGAAATGGGTTTTAGTCTAGTTACACCCGAACTGTTACCATTTCCAAGCATGTGCGTGTATGGGTATGTGTGTACATGTGTGTATAGTGGTTCTTGTGAGTGTACACTTGCCGTGTTTATCCTTACTCTAGCTGCTTCATTGCTATGATCTGCAATTACAGTTTTGGAAGTAGTTTTCCGATCTGCGCTGCTCCAAAGCGTACTCAACTGTCTGTTCAAGCAGCAGTCTGAGCCCGGAAAGCACTGTTTGTAAATACCTTCTTGCAGCTTCCACACCCGGACCGAGCTGCGGAGTGCTGCTGGGAGCCAAACTCACCAAAGCAGCCTGTTTTGCCTGGAAGGAGGAGTGTGTAGGACTGCAAGTAGCAGAAACATGGGAAAAGCCTTTTGGGAGGCAGGTCACTGCACAGGTGCCCACTTGTCACAGTCCTCTGAAGCATCTCCTGCTGGCCAGAATCAGATAGACGGTACTAAAGGAGTAGTGGGTTTGCTTAGGAGCAAAGGGAGAGGAGGTGATGAAAGAATGTTGTTGAGGCAGTTTGTGCCTCAGGTTATGTGACAGGGGAGCAGCCCTGGTGTTGCAGAGCCACTCCTGCCTCTTCATCCAGGCTTAGGGAAGACTAGGGACACATAAAACAATGGCAGGTAATTTTATGCATTGCTTTATTACAAAAATCTAAAAAGAAGATAAATATTTGAAGAGTGCATCATGCTCCATCAACTATACTAAAAGGTTAGGTTTAAGAAATGAGTGTTGGTGTGAATCACTTTGTATAATATTAGATGGAAAGAATATTATGCAGCTATTCTTCATGTAGTGGTGACATGTTCTACTGAAACAAGAGCTGCAGCATCCCTCAGACAGCCCTGGTGCTGCTGCTGAAAACTGCAGTGCTCAGCCTCATGTTTGCAAACAGAATCTTCTTTCAGGTCCCTGTAAAATCAAAAAGAAAAGGAATTTGTGCTTTCTGAGGTAGGACTGTTTGTATGCATGTGTAGTATTAATACTAAAATAGCACTGGTTTATAGAAATGTGGCATGGGTTGATACATAAAATATGCTTTCCACTCTTTATTGAGCAAAGAGTTCTAAGTTTATCAAGGTCTTAACTAGTTCCTTCTGCTCCTTCATCTGTCTTGTCTTGCTCTTCTCCCTCTTTGCTGGGGACCTTCCTTTGCCCTTTTTCCTTCTGTACGCTTTTCATTGCATATGACATGTCGAACCCTGGCTTCCTGTTGAGATTTGTGGCAGGACTACTATTTGATGGTGAGTGTTGACATGGTTTAGCATTTCGGTGTGCAATCATACAGACATACAACAGATCAGCTTATGCGACTGTGTATGGGATAATTGATATACAGTACCACTAGCATGGATTTAGATTTCCTTTCAATTGCATGAAAACATTGGGTCATCTATATATCACTGGTTCATTGCCATCTTTACAAAAAACAATCTGGTTAAGTGTTACAATTCTCCAGTAAAAGAGAGGAAATGGCCTGAAGTTGCACCAAGGGAGGTTTAAATTGGATATCAGGAAACATTTCTTTACTGAAAGAGTGGTCAAGCACTGGAACGGGCTGCCCAGGGAAGTAGTGGAATCACGAACCCTGGAAGTATTTAAAAGACGTGTAGATGAGATGCTTAGGAACATGGTTTAGTGGACATGGTGGTGTTGGGTTCATGGTTGGACTTGATGGTCTTAGAGGTCTTTTCCAACCTTAATGATTCTATGATTTGTGCTAGAATGGCTGCATTATCGCTTCTGAGCATACATGCATCCACCCCCTTCTTTCATACCTCTACATGGTGGAGAAATAACTCTTAGCAGAGTTAAATAGTATTAAAGTCAATGTCAGCTTTTGGGCAGGGCATTATAGATAAGAAAGGTACAAACAAAGTGATAACCCACAGCCGAAGTGCTTCTAAATCACCCCAGAATTAAAAGTTCTCTGTGCCTTAAAATCTCCACCTGAGACAGGGGGCTGAGCTAATAAAACAGTCTAGGTGTGATGTGCAGTTGTACTTCTTTGGACAGGTAAGGAAGGAAAAGATTTGGATTTTTTGGCTTTAAGATAAGCTGTGGGACTGGGACTATCGATATGATTGATCATAGCAAAAAGGACACTCAGTTCTGTTTCCCTTAACTTTTTTTTTTTTTTTGCATTTTCACAGAATCCTGTGAGTATTTCTTTTATAGGGGGAACCAAATTGCTTCATTAATTTTAAGGAAAATAGTTTTCTGTAGATTTTTTCTAAGTTTTCTTTATGTTTTTATTAGCTAGAAAATTCCTTTATCTGCTGTCAGAGCCTTTACATGTGAGAACATTGTTAATGCCCTTTTGTTCTGGGACAGACGGTGCAGTCCTAGGATTTCTTTTCTCCTTCTACTCTTGTTTGTTTTGAGACTCTTTCTTTCAGACAAGAAAAAAAACCAAAAGATTTTGAGGCATCTAGTAATATTTCAGATACTAATCAGAGACTTACAATTTGGTATCTTTCTGATACCAAGTTACTTGTTTCCGCATTGTAACCTGGAGGTTAGAAGTGCTGATGTTGGTCTTGGAGCTGATAAAAATATACACTCAATGTTCACTTTGCTTTTCTTTGCCTCTAGTTCTACTTCTTCCTATTCCATCAGCGATAATTATATTATAATTGTTAAAACTGAAACATTTACAATAGTGCTCAATTCCAACTTGGGCAAGGTATCCAAAAGGGGCAGTCTACAGCAATAAAGCAGGAGTAAGATGGATGTCTTTGAAATATCTTATTAGTGCCATGGTTTTTTCCTGCGTTTTTCAAATCTTCCTCATAGGAGAGGGATAATTGACAAGAGCCAAATATGGAGGCCCCATGTACATGGATATATCTTTGAGCTAATGAATGTGAGCTTTGACTTCCTGTGTGAGCAATCGCTACAAATATGTCTAAACTTGGGTCTTGTTCTCGTACTGACCATAACCTTTCCCTTCGCTTCCTGTTCTTGATATGGGAAATCGTTTGACTGATCCTCCCAATTGTCTTTCAGAGGGGTGTGAAATCAAATAATATTGCAAAATAACAAGCTCTTAGGCAAAGAAAACCAGTCTGCGGCATTACTGAAAATAGATTCAACTGGTATGAAGCTGCAGGTATTTTAACTGAATGACTGTGGGGAAACTGAGTGGCAGTGGCTGTTTCTGGGCTTTTAGGTGAATGTAACATCCAATATGCTTCTGGTGAGTACTGAAGCCTGTGCTGTTGCTTATAACCCCACAACCTGGCATGCAGTTTCTGGCCTCTGGTCCTGAACTTTAGCAGTGTACCTAAGAAGGCCAGGATTCAAATGGAAGCATGCAAGCCACTGGAAGGAATTTCTTAATCGTTAGAGCAGAGTTTAAAAAGTGTGTGCTTATATACCTGCTGAAAAGAAACACAAGAAGGAGTTCAAGTTGGCAAAAAGCTAGCAGAGAAGAGTCAGTGTCCACAGCAGAAAGATGGTTAATCGGAGGACCTGGAATTCTTCTGTGAATTTTTCTTGGCTACTGAAATCCAATGAATTGTATGAAGTTGAAGAGCAGTGTTTTGGGAACCTAACTTTTTAGAACTTTTGTTTAGAGCAGTGGAAATACATTAACCAGTGTTGGCACTCCAAGTCATATAGCCGTGTCTTGCTTATGTGGATTTGTATTATTTTTAGTATGTGAGATTATAGGAAGAGGCTGGAGACTCATGAACTACGATATGTCCAAATTTTGGGGTCTTGAGGGCATGCTAGTGAGGCTGAGTCTTGTTTGTGCCTGTCACCACCCCTTTTGCCCTCAGATCTGAATGGTGTCCTCACATACCTGTTGTCCTCTTCAGTTGCCAGGAGCGTGATTCCGGGTCCTCCCAAATATCTTCGACCTTGAACTCACTTGTTCAGAGCAGTTGTATGGGATGGGGAATATTAGGCAAGGGGAAGGTTCCCTTCAACTCAAATTGCTGATACTCAGGCTTTTGTGGCATCAGTGACAATGTTTGCTTGTGCTGTACAATCTAAATTGGGATGACTGTGTTTTTCTCGCTTGCGCAGTGGGCAAAGAAGGCATATGTGGAAGCTGTAGCTTCCTCAGGATCTGAAACCCCATTGCAAGGCCTTATCCAATAGCCTGGAAATGTTTGTCACGGAAGTCTCAATAAATAGCGACAGAAATCTTTAGTCCCTCACAGTCTTCAGGTATTTAAGACAAGTGAGAACATGGCCTTCATTTTTACTCTGGTGGAAAACTTCATCCTTTCCAGTTGCTGTGGCACACAAACTGTTTGCAGTAGATGGAGTAGCTGAGATCTAAAAAGTCAGTACACAGCTCATCAGTAATGTAAGCATTCATTTGTTGGGATATCTAATAGCGTCTTGGTTGTTGTGTGCACACACCAGCTTTAAAGCAGTGCAGGTGCCTCTAATCAAAAGTAAAGTGATTAACTATGGCAGGAGAAAGATTGCAAACTGGGAGTTGAGGAAGGCTCCCTTTATTTAAGGCCAAAACTTGGGTGGGGAGGTGCCCATGGCTGCCCATGCTGAGATGCAGAGGGCTCACAGGTGAAATACATTAGCCATCAGTGGTGGCTGCCAGAAACTACACTGGACCAAATGCGCTCTATAAGCAATCGTGGGAGATAAATGAGGCAATTTTTCTGTGATTATAGGGTCAAACTTGAAGATCACCTAGGTATGGACCCAGAACAGACAGAATACTTGTTGTTTTTATAGAAGTGGTATTACGGAGGGCAGAGAGATATTGTCTAATGATAATGAATTCACAGAACTGTATATTAGCATAAGTGGGTAGAAGCAAAAGACAGAATTTAATATGCTGAAATGAGAAGGACCAAGTGATGACTAATCTTACAATTATAAGGCATGGCATATGAAGCTGCCAGTTGGATGACATAGATTTTTAAAAAGTACATCAAGTTGCAACTTGTAGGGTGTAAGTAAAGAACAGAAAAGTGCCATACTAGTTTGAATACAAGTGGTCTTAAATCTCAGGCAACCCTCACTATTCTGAGGAACCATTGTATATATCTATATCTTGCCTTATGGCCCCTTACCCTCCCCCTCCAACCCAGGTGCGAACCGGTCCTTCTATCAGATAGCCAGCTGTGCTGCTCTCAGGCAGTAAAACCTTTTGATCATAGGACAAGGGCTCTCCCTGGGTTTAGAGAGTGTTGCCTGGGAGCAAACCAAAGATGGAAACAGAGCTGTGGCCCTCTCATACTGGGGCAGATTTCCTGCGGCTGGAGAGCAAAAGGACTCCTCTCCACGGGGTCCTTCCCCCACCCACACCTTCCCTGAGCATCCTGGTTCAGCAGGGATGCAGTCATGTTTATGTTCACTCACCAAAAGGTGCCATAAGCTCTTCAAAGGTTTTGTATCAAAGTCCTGGGAGCATGATCCAAGAAGGAGGGTGAGTTGGACTCTTTCAGCTATTTGGGGTGGGGGAGAGAAGGTGGAGGGAGACAAGACAACAGCCCTTTGCATGTTTAGGGCTAATATGCCCTGAAGAAAGGGAGGACTGAGTAAAAGAAAAATTGCAGACCAGCTAATCACAGTGCTTTGTTGGACATTACCACAAAAGCTCATAGAAAGGATAATACAAGACATGAAGGTGGTAAATGGTTAATGGGATAATTTGCACCATGAGTTCACTAAAATCAGATTGTACTGGAATAACCTGCTTACTGACTTTTTCTTAGATTATATCTGATGTCTTTCTATTTCCTATCAAGGCTCTGAGCATGCATTTTCCGTAGTGCCACTTGGGAAATGTTTAGTTAAGCTAGAAAAGATGGATATTCTTGCAAGAGTGTAGTTGGGCAAGAACAAGTTGGGCAAAGGAGCATTGTCAATTTGTTATTTTGAAAATCAAATTAATGGAAAGGAGGATGCTACTAATAAAGTCCCACAAGGAGAACTCTTTCAGCCACTTGAAAAATACTTTTTCATTTTATTATCTTGGCACAAAACTCTCAAATATGCCAAGGAAACTTTTAGATAGCAGAATATTAGGAGGCATTTTCTGAAGAGAGGAAGATAAATCCTGTGTAGAAAGAGTTTTGCAGATCAGAGGGAAAGAATAGAATTGGAGCCAAGCTAATAACACACCTAATAGCTAGTTACAAATTAGGGGTCTTTGGCTGAAAACAACTGTAGGAAAAGACCTGGATGACCTGCTTGACTACAGTATGTCTCAGCCATCTATATTAGGAACATAATAGAATATTTCATGGCCTAATTACATAACAAGGAAAATTGGGAGTGTTACGTACAGTTAGGACTTCATCTGGGGAATTGTGTACAACTGTGACCCTCTGTGTGCAAGAGAGATTCTTTCCAGCTCTCTTCTGAACTGCTCTGCCTGGGTGATCACAAAATTAAGAAGCCTGTTATACACGGACCTAACTCTAGTGTGTTTCCTTCTTTTCGTAACAGAGGAAAGGCTGCTAGTTTATGTAGCTGCTATTAGCAAGTGGAGATTATACATCAAGACTGCTGAATCCTGGTAAGAATAAGTAATTTGATGAAGGATTTGCCAGCCTTTTTTCAAAGACAAGATCAGTTGAGTCCCTGGCAGCTTTTAGGATAGTAGCATCTGACCAAGGAGGGAGTGAGGGAAAAAGGTATCATATGAGAGTGGCTTGTTTTCATGAGCAGGCTTTGCTTTTAGGGCTTTGACTAACCAGTCATGATATGTTTGGCTGGAGGATCTTTGTGAACTAATGCTCTTCAGTTTTCCCTCAAAGAATTGAAATTGATAGCCCTGTTGAAGATAGTGACTCTTGAGCCATGATTGCACTTTGGTCTCTGACCAAGCTTCAAAGTTTTCAAGCCTCATTAATAAAAATTTTGCATTTTTTCAGTCTGAAGTTGGAGTTCCTGTCTAGCTCATGTCATCCTTGTCTGTGTTGCACCTTGAGCTACTTTTGGCAAGAATTTGAAGCTAATGCTGAACATAACTGATCAGTCTTCTCCAAAGGGATCTAATTTGCGTCCTGCCGTGCTTAAGATCTTACCTTGTGAGTCTGTGAATTCAAGAATTAACTGTCTTAGCCAAGAATCTCTTTTTCTCTGCAGTTTATCAAGATTGTGATGGATTGCATGTCACTGCTTTTCTCAGTCTGCAGTAGGTTTCAGACTGCTTGTGTAAAATCAGGCAAAAGTTGATGCAAATGTCTTCAGCCAGCCATATGATCGTGGAAGTGCTGGCTTCACAGGTGAGGCATCCATTTGACATTCAAATGATGTCAGTTTGCATTTATGAATAACCAGGAGCTAATTGTGGGAGAGTTCAGAATTGCTCAAGTGTTTGTCACCTTTGGACTAACATGCATCTCATCCTTCTAATTGAAAGTACTGTTAAAGCCCTTCTTGAAGCTGAACCTTTCCAGTGGTTTATTGCAAACTGCTGTGAACACATTTCTTATGTTTCTTATCTTAGGTCTGCTTTCCTTTTGCTGGTGACCTTCTGTCACCATTTGTCTCTTGCAGCATTTGTCACAGCCATTTCTTTTTAGCACAGACTCTCTGCTCTAGTGACAAGACTCTTTCAGCTTACAGTCCTTTCCTTGCCGTGCCTTTCAGGGATAATCTGAATTTGTGAGATTAATGGCGCATCACAAAGTCTGTTGTGCTGGTTTTGTTTCTTTTCTTTTCTTGTCTCTTTTTTTTTGCTTTAAATAAGTTCCTGGAAAAAAATCTGTAGCCATCCATTTCCTTTTTGCTTGCCGCTTATTGTAGAAAGATTTCCGTAAGATATTTTTTCTGAGTTTTTAGAAGTTCGATACTAAATGCTTACTATTGTGTGATTGCTGTATTAGTAAGCATAATGAGTTAAAAGATAAAACTTTATTTTATGGGCTACAATGATTACTCCAGCATAAACTTTGCTTAAGTCCTTAAGCTCCTCATGATCACGGTGTTAACAGTATTCCTTTTCTTTGTCTCTTAAGTTCAGCATTTTTTTTATTTCTTTAATTTAGAGCAAGCCTGTTAGAATTGCTTTAGTTTATAACGATTTTAATAATAGGAGATTATTTTAAGTGTTTTAGCAGAGGTCTCAATATATACGTAGTGGGAACCACCTAAAACCAGCTTGAATAATGCTATGATAATCTATTGAATGCAATTGTAGAAGTGGATAATTGCTGGTCTAAACTTTTTTACAGGCATAACTAAATTCTTTAGTTAGATTGTAGTCAAATTGACTATATATACATTTAATAAAAGCTCCCTGTTTTTACTCTCGTATTTTAAATGCAAGGAGTCTCAAATGGATAATGAAAACTTGATGAGTAATATAGTGTGTTACAGAATATCCAAAGAGATCTTCCCTTTCTTGAATGTGGCATGGAAAGAAAGACAAAGATAATGAACCCCGTTTTTTTTTTTTTCCCCCTGGAATGTCACAGACTTATACCTCAGGTCTTGGTGAATTCTGGGAACTGGGGATTGCAAGGAAATGCTCACTGAGGAGGAGAAAGCCGCTGGGAGGAGAATGTGTTTAATATTCTATCAAAGATGACTTTACATAAAAGAACAAATGCTATCTGATGCTTTTCTCCATTCACTCAGTGAAATGCAAGTTTGAGTACAAAGTGTTACAGATAAAATATCCAAAAGTTAATATTGTTCACACATCTAATAATATACAATCTCATTGTGAAAGGAATTACAAAAGATAAGTTGTGAACACTCTTCTGTGAGCAAACCCCAGATGTGGTGTCTTAGATTTCAACTGCATATATCAGACTGGAACATAGGTTTGCAAAAGAAGTATGCACAATATTCATCATAAATTAATACTTTTTAAAAGATGCGGGCATGGTCAGGATTCACTGGAACTATCTATTTGCGTTTTCCCTGTTAGCAGGAAAACCACGTGTTGGAACTGTGAACTCCCAGGAATGACAGTATGATTAGATCAAAAATTCAGGTTGCCCAGCAAAAGCCAGTTGAGGAATACTGTAGTTGGACAGACTTGACTCTTCATTACCCAAGTGAGTTTTGTTTTCTGGTGTTACCCTTCCCACAGTGTTACACAGCAACTGTTTTCCCTTTGGGAACCACTGTTCCACAAAGCATGTTCCTTAATGGATTTTCTGTGGCAGTCTTGAGACTTTCACTTCTACTTGGCTTTAAGCTCTAGATATTCTTTCTGTTCCACGTGCAGGGAGGAGTTGGTACGGAAAGGCTTTCCCCTTCCCCCTGCACCAGAATTGCTGAGAACTTACTTTAAGGTTGACTGAGCTGATGCTCGGTTTGGGGCAAGGTTGTGAGTTGCTGGGTTTTTTAGATGCTGTGCTTTTCTACAATGTTTAAACACAATCAGAAAGTTAAGTTTTCACTGGCGGGCATCAGTGGAATAGTGCCCGATTTGTTTTGCTGGAGGCAGCAATGCTTTTCAGCAAATCACTCATGCTGCTGGAAGTGGTCTCTAGCCCTACAAAGATCTGTGGGGTTTTGGATGTTTAGTCTACACCGCTGCTTAGCAAGCAGAAATTGGGTCCCCAAGTCTGTCTTGGTACGGCCTTGTGCCTCAGGGAGGAAGGAGGACCCAGCTTTGAGGAATTAAAGATGCACTGTTCTTCCCCTTGATTTGCAATCCTAGTCAGAGAAGTGTTCAGTGTTTCACAAAATATCCTGTAGAGTTGTTTTTTCTGGATACTTACTTTTGGGGCATTTCTCAGCAAATCCACTAGCGTTTCCGTTCCTTTACTTGCTGAGTTGAATATATTGCCACAGGACCTGCTTTAGCATAGAGCCCATGGTGCAACACAGGCTTTTACAGTTCAAAATTCAAAATAATAAACTTTTATCTTTTCTAAGATAAAGATGTTTAGCAAAACTTCAAAGAAGATCTCTTCAGCTACAAAGGCTTGATATTATTTTCAATTGTCGTGAAGCTGTGGTGAAGTATCCAAACAGCGTATGTGCGGCTGCTTGGCAGTGTTGCTTAGTAACATCATCCCGTTGCTGAGGCACTCAACCCTCAGTCAGAGTGGTTAGTGAGCAGGAAAGTTAGTGATTTGTATCGCTGGATAGGATCTGTTCCCTTTCATGCCTAGGACTTCTTTTGCCTTTTTTTGTAAAATTGGCAGGGGTGAGGGGAGGGAAGATCTTGAGAAGGGAGGGCGGAGGGGGAAAACCACCCAATGTGATCATTCAGTTATAGTTAAAAAAAAAAAAATTTAAATTTTTATCTATTATTTTCTGCCTTGCTGAAGGCAAGTTGTTGCTTTGTGGTAGTGGTTGGTTTTGGGGGAGGTTTTGTTTTTTGATCATTCTTCAGTGACAGTTCCCTAGATCAGAAATGAAATGGGAATTATCTCCCTGAACTTGTCTGTCACATTTAATCTGCTGTTTCTTCCTGGCTATCTTTGCCTCTTATCTCTTTGCTCCCAGTCACACTTCTCTTACACTAACAATTTATTTCTGATAAAATGTTTTAAGCAGGTGAATGCTTTTCAACAGAATGAGGACAGTAGCAGGAAAAAGAAAATGCTTGTGAGGAAACACAAATTTATGGCGTGGGTTTTTCTGTTTTACTTAGATTTGTAAAATTAAAATGACTGATACAATACTTTACTGCAAAGTCACATTGCATAACTAAAAAGTAAATATAGACAACTTAAGAAAATATTTTTAGCCTTATTTCTCCTTTAAATATACTTAGGAGTGTAATTAGTTCCAATATTTGGTTAAAAAAACTAGTATAAGTAAGAAAAAAATATCTACTTCTAGTAGTAGATAAGTAGATAAGTAAGATAAAAGTATCTACTTCTTAGAAGACATAGTAAGCTTTATCACATGATTTTTAAAGTTTATCTTGGACTTGTTTATTAGACTTTAAAAAGTATAATTCTTTCCCCCCCCTCCCCCCCCCTTCTTTATTTTTAGCACTGATGTGAAAAGTGCTAACCTTAGGTCAGAGGCTGGTTTGGCAGTGTCCCTTAAGCAGCCAACGCCAATCCGTTTTGAGGAGACTTTCCTAAGATACTTAATCTGGTTAATGGACAAAGTATGTCTGGGAAATACCACAGTGTTAGCCATACTGCCAAACGTGACAGTGTCCTAACAGTGAAATTGCTCATAGGTTTGACGATGCAATGGTAGTTTACAAGAAACACTCCAGGCCATGCATCATAATTACACTTTAAAGTAGAAAACCTGAGGAAAAGCAGTCTAAGATGCTGACAAGTGAGGCAACTTTGTTCTTTCAGTTTTGGGGGTTTGTATGTTGTAGCACATACTTGTTTTGTGGTGATCTCCTATAGTGTGGACTGGGGATGCCAAAGTAGCACATCCATGTTTTTTCCGGATGTCCAGAGTTTGACATAAGTTGAAAGGCATCGTGGGTAATCAGTCAATTCAGTGATGGCGTTATTTCCATCTTTATGTTTACAAATAGTCCCGAGTCACAGACAGAATAGTGTAGTGAGAATGGAAAAAATGAGTTTAATTTTGAACTTTCATTAGTTAATCTTTAATTTCAATATTTGGGGAAGGAAAAACTTCAGACCCAAATTGATACATTGTGTGTGTGTGTATGTAAAATCTAAACAGGTGAGAAACCTGTGTTTAAGGAAAATCTAAACCCAATTAAAAGGAATTCACTCCAGATTGTGTTTTGGTTCTGGTGAATGCAGATCCTTGGTATGCTCAGGGGACAAGCTGACATGTCCAAGGTGTGCATTAGCTCGTACTGCCATATGGTCTGTCATGTCTTACTGGTTAATTTAACCATCTGTCATGTCTTAACAGTTTGTATTCGCCTTCAGTACTTGGGTTAGCTATGTTTTCTTCTCTTTGGTACCGTACTTTTCATCAGACAGTGCTGGTATATTCCCATTATCTGAGTTTTATTAGTTTTATTTATAGTAACATTTGTTGTAGATCATACTGTCCTTTTCCAGTGTTGTGAGTAGAAGATGCATGTATTCAGACAAGCATTTTGGAGATGTTTCTGCATAAATTTCTGGTAAAAAAAGGTAAATATCAAAACTATAGCTATGAATGTTTGACTTCTTTCTCCTTCTCCCCCCGTTCACTTCTCATTCTGCTCTTGGGTTCACATCAGCTTCTTTACAATGTAAAGTAAACCAGGTTAGTGCCTGTAAAATAGGTTTCATTACATAGGAGTTCAGAGTAAAAATCCCACTATTCATATCCTCTTTCTCACATGTTGCTTTTTCAGAATTATAGTGAAACTATGACCTGATGTTCTGATTTTTTTTTTTTTTTTTTTTTTTTTAAAAATAAGGACATGGTATTTCAGGGCAAGCATCTAAGAGAAACTCATGTCAAAAAGGGTTTTCAGCCCTGATGTGCCATTTAAATCAAAAAGTTCTTTCAGTCCTCTGAAAAGCATGCAACATACCAAAGCTACAAAATTTTGTGTTTCTCTTTTAGTTTCTGTGCCTGCAGTCTTTTATCTCACTGATGGGCTTATTACAATTTTACCATCGTGTGGAGTTGGGTTTTGTTGGGTTTGGGGTTTTTTGTTTGTTTGGGTTTTTTGTTCTTTGTTTTTTGTTTTTTTGTTGTTTTTTTTCTTAGATTACAAGTTAAAAAAAAAAACTCAGTGCAAATTACATGAGCAATGTTGTCATTATATTTGAAATCAAAAATCTATACAGCCAGTTGTGGATGGTCAATCCTCTTTGTTAGAAAATCAAATCTCCTGAGTGCAATGTGTTGTAGTGTGTTCAGAGTCCGAGTTTGATACTTACAGCCTCAGGTAGCCAGAGATATACTTTGGGTTGAAGTGTGGGGAGTTGCAACCAAGTTAAGTTAAATGGTGTAAACACATTACTGATAAGTGGTAATATAATGGTCATTGAGCTTCATTCTCAGCTCGTATCTCGTTAATGATGTTCCTGTGTCATAAACATAAGGAAACTGCTTAACAGGACTCTTGATGAATATATTTTGTGATGGAGGATTTGTAAATGAGGGCTGAATGGTTTTTCTGGTTAAATCTGGATGTTTTTCTTCATGTTGAGGTGATCACTTGTGTATTTCATGTTTCCAATGAGCTCTTACATCCTGGAGGGGAGGGCAGTACCATATGCTGTTGCTATTAGAGATGTTTAGAGAGCATCATGAAGTTGTAGGGCTCCTTCTTAGGGCTGCAGCAAGGCAGGATGACTGGTTGTAAAGGCTTTCACAAGGAGCACAAATAAAAACTGTTCAGGCTTTATTAAAGCATATGCAAATGGCTGGGTATCCATTCATTTGAATAGTTTTCATGTGTTTAGTTCCTTGAAATGAAAAATGCTGCCAATATAGTGGTTTACTTTATTGACCTAAACTGTCAGATTAGCAGTCTCATGCAAATGTGTCTGTTCTATTTATTTCCATGACAGCCCGCACAAGCTCTGACGAGCAATTAGGGATTATTTTCTGTATTTTTCTCACGTTACACTTGTCTGATTACAGTATTTTTCTTCCTGTGGAAAGTGAGACTGTCAAAAAAAGAACATTTTCTTAGGAAACAACCATTTCCCTATACTACTGAGGAACATATCTGACTAATTTGTAAACCTTCAGCTAGTAGAGGGTTTTTTATGTGTAAAGGGTGGAAATTGTCTTTTTTTATCCAATTAGGTAGGACTCTTCCTGGGTTCTTTCTATTGCCCCTCTTGAATGTGGGAGGAGAGCAAAGGTTGTAGGCATGTGGTATCTTCATCTGGTAAAACTTCTGGCCAGTTCTAGGTTATCATCATTACCCTAATCTTCACCTGGCTGGGGGCTCACAAGATACCCCTCCTGGAGCCTGACCACAGTCTGCTTTTACAAGCTCAGCAAAGATGCAGAACAAGGGGCATTCCACTCTCTATCACGTTTCAGTCTTGGAGACTTTAGAAGACAGAAAAGACTCTTTTCTGTATGCTTTGTTCTTACAGTTTATCAGTTTCTGTTTAAAAAAATAAATGTACCTTATTTTGGTTTTTTTTTGTTTTTGTTTGGTTTTTTTTTTTGTCTGCTTTACTTCTGATGCCTCTCGCAGCTATTTTAGAGCCTTTTAGTCTTCTCCATACTTTCTGCTGTGATGCATCTCAGGCATTGCAATTCTCAGTCTTTTGCCACACTAAAGATTGGACTACTTGAGAAATTAATTATCAGGTGGTTTCTTCAACCCCTAAATAATGGTTTAGCTCTTCTCAATGTTTTTTGTTTGGTTTTTTGTGGGTTTTTTGTTTTTTGTTTTTTTTTTTTATTTAGAAGGGAGAAAAAACTCCACTCCTTAACAACCATGGTCATAAGAGTTCTGTGTTTACTCTGATGCTAAATACATCATCTGTAATTAACGGCTTGCAGAACTGTAAATTTAATAATGAGTTGTCTTTGAACTTCTAGACCTGTCTTTGAATGGCTTGATGCCTTATACTTCCCCAGGAGAAAAATAGCATTGCTGTTAGGGACGGGGTGGCCAGGGAGTGGGGATGAGTCCATTTTCAGAATATGTAGGAGAGTTACGTGTGGCCTTGATGCACATCACTGCTTTGGTTTCAAGCAACCGAGAGCGGTGCAGCGTTATTAGTGGGGTGGAGGGATGGGGGCTGGTGGAGAACAGGGTATGGACAAGTGCAGTTTGGGGTGAGCCATGCATTCATGATGTCTCTAGGTTTGGGGAAACCACTTCTGAGGGCGATAAGCCTCCTTGAAGGCGAGACTGCTGATGGGCCTTGGTAATCCAATGTTTTAGTGCTTCCTAGTAGTATATCGATTGCTGCTTTTCCATTTGACCTTGTTGTTTGTCCAACCTTTGTGAGCTTTAGACTGCATTTCTATCCTATGTTGCTATCACAATTTACTTTATATCTGTGCTTTGCATTTAAAAAATATTTAGTGTTTGTTTATGCAGCAAAATCACTGCAAACACAATGAATGTGGTAGAGATTTTCAGCAGGAATGGCTATACTGAGCAGTACAAGCTAAGCCAGTAGAACATTGCCCACATCCAGGATTTTAACCTCACAGCAGTATCAGCAAGGGGTGTAATAGTTATATCTTTGATTGCTTTTCTAAACGTTTAAATAGCAAGTTACCACTTTGTGGTATGGTTAGCTGTTGCTTGTTTACTTGCTTGATTCTTGCCTTCAGAATGTGTAATGTTTGTATGGCTTCCCTGTGACTCTCCTTGGGAATCTTGCTAACGGACCACAGAACTGAAGTACCTAAGTGACAAAGGGATTCAAGTGACAAAAGTAATCACGGCTGGAAATATACAAGTCTCTTTTTTAAATATAATGCTAGAAAATAATACTTTTAATAGTAGAATACGAAAATGTTTTAATACAATCCCAGTAGATTTTGTTATTTACCAAAAAAAAAAAAAGTTTTTCCAGGAGGCATGTTTAATTTATTCATCCTCAGAGGATATTTAAGTTGTAGAAAGTCTTAGCAATATGATTTTTTTTAAACTGTTGAGGACAAAATATTAATAAGGCATGACAGTTCTATTGTACTTTAGTGAAGCAGTAAAAAGATCAGCCTTCATATAACTACATCTATTCATCAGCTTTAGCTTATTTCATTTGTAGATCTTAAGATACGGGCCAAATATGTGAAACTAGTTCTGACTGCTGCTCCTTTCTTCTCCCCCATTCCTGGTTCCACTTTGGTCTAGGGCGTTCCTGGATCGCACAGCTTTTTTTTTTTTTTTTTTTTTTCTTCCATTTGAGCGGGTTTGGGTTTTTTGGTCTCTCTTCAAGAAGAGATGATATCATGATGTCTACCTCTCCAAAATATGTAGTTTCCTTGGAAGAAATGAGGTTTTGGAGTAGATGCAGGCAGTTGGATGATGCAGCTGAAGTGATTAACTGGAGCTGTTGCTGCCCTTGTATGCTGTTTCTAATTGTATGTTGAAAACATTTATTTCTTTGTTTTGTTTGGGGCTTTTTTGTGTGTAAGTGCTACTTTCAAATATACTTTTAATAAAGTCATATCCTGTATTTGTCACTTTTTTCTCTCTCTTAAATGTCTCTTATAAATCTATTTGCAGCTGGGTCTCGGGCATCTTACAGCAGCCAGCACAGCCACCTTGGCTCCGAGTTAAGGGCACTGCAGTCTCCAGAACACCATATAGATCCTATTTACGAAGACAGAGTTTATCAGAAGCCCCCTATGAGGAGTCTCAGCCAGAGTCAGGGGGACCCTCTGCAACCAGCACACACAGGCACATATCGCACTAGTACAGGTAGGTGGATGTAACTTGCATGCTTGTCTTTTTATGAGATGTACCTTATTCTTCAGTGCTAATTCTTCTTCTCTTTCCGATGTGCTAAACAAAATATATTATGTGCATGCCAGTCAAACAAAATACCTTGTGCCGATGGCAGCTATCAATAGAACCCCAAAGGCATGCACAAAATGGAGAAATATTTAATGTTGTACTATATGTACAGTAGGTTAAGCTGATTTGGGGAGAGGGCTTACTCATAAGGAGAGAGAGAATATTTTTATTAATCTTGTGTATTGACTTTGAGAAAAATCTGTCTCTGAAGAAATTGCTAGGATTTTTTGCTTGCAAAGGTATTTTGTGTGTTGCAAAGGGACTGCAAAGTTCCTTCCACATGAAGTTAAAGGATTGTTCACTTGCTTTCAAAGTGAATCATACATAAATGTTCTTCCTCTCTCCTACAGAGGTATGCTTAGGTCTAGGTACACAGACATAAAATTGAACTATGGCATAGAGAAATGTTGTTAGCATCACTGGTTTATCCATAAATAATTATGATTGTCCATGAAATGCATTGGTGTACAAGTCCTACTTGCAGAATGTCCTCTCAGCCAAATGAAATACAGCTGTATGTTGGAACCCACAAATAGATCACAAATCAACAGGGATATTTATGGTATTTAATGCACAAAATAATTAGAGTACATAAATGCTACAGCCAAAATAGCCTAAAGCAGATGTAGAAAGAACTTGCCTTAGGAATTGTAAGTATTTCTGGTGTTCTCTCTGTGCTGTGTTGATGAAAGAGGGAAGATTATGTCCATTCTCAGATCACTCCCATTTTCGTCAAGAAAAAGTTAAGTGTACTTTTTGGAGCAAGATACTTTGCTTTCTTTTAAAACTTTATTTTTTTGTTTTTTAAACCATTTCTCCAAGGGCAAAGCTGCAGTTCTTGCGTGTCCAAAAATTTCTGTCGCTTTATGCAAGTTTTGGGTGTTCAGAGTACAGGAGAAAATCCTTAAAAAGAATTTTTTCCATGGAATTCTCTAGTTAAATATCTGTAAGAGCTTTCTACATTTTGAAGAACACCATTACACCATTTCCTTCCTGTTAAAGAAACTACCGTAGTATGTTTTGTGTAGAGTCATCCATGTATATGAGAAAAAATTACTATTCTTTCCATGAAGGGGACAAGATCTCTGCCTGAATCATTGAGCAGCGGAGCCAGTGATAGTGATTGAAGCAACTATTTATATTGAACTTTAAGCCTCGTGTTCCACATGTTGCTGCCTCGTATTTCCTATACGATGCTTTCTTTCCCAGTCATGTCCTGAAGAGAGTTTCTTGTTTTGCTTGCAAAGTATCCCTTGGTTCTCTGTGCTGAAGTAGCAGGCTGTCTTGTGACTGTAATCTTCAAAACACCTCCGTAAGGAAGGAAACCCTGTCAATGTAGATCACAATTATAGCAAATGAAACTGGGATGCAGGATGTTAGTGGGTAATACCTGAAGATGGGCTTTCAGAAGAAAAGAGGAAAAGCTAAAAAAAAAAACTGATTTGGGTAGCAGAAATGGGCCCTGTGAAGGTGAATTTTGTTTTGCTGTTTGGGATACGGATTTGAACATTGCTCCAGGCTTGTTCTGAAGAACAACCCCATCAGTCCAGCTTCATGTTGGGTTGATCCTCCCTCACTCTCCCCCTCCACCCCTATCATCAGTATTGGGGGAAAATAAAAGCAGGTGGATGCATGCCAGGTCAATTATTCTGTTGCTCTGTCGATAGCTGTTAGCTGCGAATGCTGTCAGCCTTTCACACAACCAGGCTGAAGACCTCTCGGCGCTCAGAGGGAATTTTGGGCTGGATCGGATCAGCTCTCGGACTACTCCTGCCTCTACCACAAAAGCCCGTAGGAACATATCACTTCTGATGGAGACCGTACAATTTTTCTCAAATTAGCAGAAAGGAGGGGAAGGAATTCAACTGAAGTTTGGCACATACAAATTTTTATTTCTTCATTGGGTTGTCTTAAGTGTTTTTTATTATAGAACTGAATAGCTATTTGTCTTGGCTATTTGATGTAAGATATGAGGGATGTAGATTGCTGTGTACTCCTTGAAGATATGTGACAAGGGTTCATGGCCTGTATCTTGTGTGTGCATGAATTGCACCGGGGCGGGGGGGAGGGGCAGAGGGGATATGGGGAGCTTTAAGAGTTCAGTGTGCTCCTTTGTAGACCGTAGTTCACATTCTTTTGTCTATTACAACAGTACCATTAATCATGAAGATGGTGCATGCTTTTCCATATCTGATAGGGGAAAAAAAGGGAAGGCAGACTAAGTCTAAGGACTTTGTCCCAAGGCTGGATGTTTTTTTCTCTGCAGCTAACATTGCCCATTAGAAACAAAAAATATGCTAGTTATACTTGCAAACAATTTACTTTTGTGGTTTCTTTTAAAAGAGAACATTCTTCCTGAATTTGAAAATTTCACTTGATTTGGAAGATTAAGTGACTCACAGAATGGAAACTACTCTTCTTTTTTAATACAGACATCACCTCTTTCTCTTTTGTGAGCTCTTAAATACTTATTACATTCGGGAATGTTTACACAACTAAAGATAAAGCCCACTCAGGGTTTTTTGTCCTCTAGGTGAATCAACATTCAGTGAACAGAATTCAATAAGCTAAAATTTCTCTAAGGGGTAAACTAAATTAAGTTTGTTCTATTTATTCACTGTTTTTTGGATTTTTTTTTTTAAACTTTTGTATTCCTCCTATTTCACTTGTGAATAAAATGCATGACGGTAGTTCTGCACTAAGGACTACATATTGCAGAAGGTACAAAATAGTAGGAGCTTACTGAACATCTCCCTTACTAGCATAACTTTAGATAGGGGCAGGATGAATTCTTCATCACTTTGCGGTTTAAATTATGACCGGGTACATTACTGTGTAAGCTAAAAATAATCTTTCAAACTTGACAGCCATAGCTGCATAGGCTTTTTTGATCAGTAGCTTTTACTTAACAATCCCTTTTGGTCTTCAAAGGGTAATGTCTTCCTTCACATAAAAAGTACCAGCCCAAACTTTTGTGTTAAAAGTAGCAATAAACATTAAATTCTACTTTTGAAATAGGAATCCATAAAAGACGTGCTTGGAGGGAGTACTCGGACATAATATAAATAATGAATTAATTTACTTACTGAATAGCAACTTATAACTTGTATTTGTAACCCAACTAAGTAACACTAATAATTTTTGTCCAGGCAGGTGCGTTACTTATTTTCCTTATAAACCTAAAGCCTTGCATTATTAATTTAAATCCTAAGTTAGTAATAGTAGAGATAAGCTTGTTTGATGGGATGTTTACATGAACACCACTGGAATTTGAAGAGGGCTATTACTTAAGAGGGGGTAAGGATTGGCTTTCAGCAAGAGTGGGACACAGAATTGGCAATTGTTCGCTTATTTGCAGAAGTTTGGACTAGGGATTTAGTCCTTAGTTATTGGCATTTAATTCACGTTAAACATGAAACAAATCCAAGCAGGCAAAATCTCACTATTTTGCAAGCCTGTAACTGCCTTGAGGAGAAAGCAGCTTTGCCACTCAGGTTCTGGGCTGTTGGTGCCAACCTGCAGCAGGGGAGCACGGCTTCGGCAGCGGTGGGGTCTGTGGGACCGGTTGCCATCACCCTCTGGAGGCTGGCAGCACTCTGTCTGGAAGCTCGTAAGGACACTTGTTTTTGTTGTGGTCCCTTAGGAAAAGAGATGAGCCCTCTTCTGTAAAAAGGATGTGATTTCTGGATAAAGTTATTAAAAGCCTTGGAAGAGTGCTGTCCCCAGCGGTCTGGGAGGGAGGGGTGGTAAATGGGAGGTCTGTGCTTATTCTGAACTCTCTACAAACTGGGGCTTTATCAGATGAAGTAAGTGCTGCTGCTTAAAAGCACAGGTGATGCTGGTCACCTGTGGGCATTTAGACCTCAAAACCTGCAGAGTGCTTTAAGAGCACTCACTGGTTTCAGGGGCACCTGAACCTCACACAAGTGGCAAGGATGAACCAGCAATTACACCAGAGGAGTGAACCTGTCCTCCTCAGCTCTGTGAAGGACGTACGCATCTCACTGGCACCACGGGAACCTTGATGGCCTTGAAGAAAGCTTAAGGATTGCCTCGGGACGCACAGCCTAAGGACGGTCTCTATCTCTGGCCCCTGAAGGTCACTGTGGGGAAGGCCTCATGTCGCAGCCCAACCGTGGGAGGTCCAGCAGCGTTGCATGGTTACACGGCCAGTTGGCATTAGTTTTGAATGCTGGGTGCACAGAGCTGAAGTGCCTCCTTGAGGAAGACAGGGCACGCAAGGCACTGTGAGGACTCTTCCGTGCTTCCCAGAGAGAGGGGAAAAGGGTTAGGAAAAGGAAGAGTAGGGTCTGTGGTTGATATTAAAAAGAGGACCCTGAAGTGAAAGATTTATTAAAGGAGGTTGAGTAGTGAAAGTGTAAGCAGTCAAAGTTTGCATTGCCTCTGAAGGGTGGCTTAGTATGGGTTTACCAACCATGCTCTAACAATGGGTTATCCATCGAGGAGCATGTGTGGGGCAGAGACACTCCTGCAGCACTTCTTGTGCTACTTCCAAAGCTGTCTGATGTCCCTGTGTTGCCAGGCTGCCTTCCAGCGTCTCTGCTGACCTCCTTCAGGCCAGGTCTCCCTGAGGTTCCTCCCACTGACGCTTGTGGGGTTCCATCAGTGCACCACCACCTCTGAAGCTGTCTGTTACCGAAAGCTGTGCTGCCGCAGGCTGCACCACCTCCTGGGTGCCGTGGTGGAGAGTGCTGATCAAAGAGAAGAGTTCTGTCAAATTCATGATGGCAGCTGCAAATGAGAAACATGGCTCTTTGTGAGCTGGGTTTCTGTGCAGAGGGAGAGTGCTGTCAGGAGAGCCGGGGAGAGTCAAGGGGGCTTCTTTTCAGAGGAAAGAGTTATCTGTATCCTGGCCATGGTTTTTGTTCAAGCGCTTGCAAGCATCAGGGAAAAACTCTGTACTTCATTGTCCTGTGATGCGGCTCAGGAAAAACTGCTGAAGGTGAGAATTACCGTTGTGTTTCTGGACAGATGCTGTCCTCCTCTTCTCCGCCTTCCTTCCCGCTCCTGCCTGGTTCTTTATTCACGGAAGGAAAGGAGTCTGCACCAAGGGATGCCTTATGTCAAGCAGTGCTCCTAGTTACTTGTAACATTGTCTTTCTCATATAAAAGTGTGTCTTGTTTTAGTGGGGTAGGGACAGTGTTTGCTCCCGTAGTCCAGTCTTTCTTCACGTATTAGATGTCTGCTGGAGGGATGGGAAGAGGACCCAGACGGCCATGCTGGTGTTTGCTGCTTTGCCCCTGCTGCACTTGGCCCAGGCTTTTGCTGTCCTGGAGGTTAAGCAGCGCCTGAGGGGAAGATTTACAAGGAAAATTGGTGTTCCTTCTCTTGTCACTGAGCTGGTGGCTTTCTCACAACATGGCTGGGCTGTTTCTCTCTTCTGCCTCCTTGTTGCATCTTATGAGGTGCCTGTGGTGAGGATCAGATCTCTATTCAGGACCTAAAGGAGAGGTAGGAGAGGGAGAAGCAAAACCCCCCTTTTCTGCCACCCCAGACAGGAACAGCCCATACAAAATTGATTGCACTGTTGGTTTGTTTGGGTTTGGTGTTTTGCAGGGAGGGGAGGTTGCTAGTTTTGTTGCTTGTGGGTTCTCAAATGGCTCAGACCTCCTCCTCCTTTCCTTGTTTGCATTGCACAAGTGAAGCAGGACAGTCCCAGCTCTTCAGTGTCCGATTGCTTCCCGTTCTCAGTGCCAGGGTCATGTGCTGTTCACCCCCACTCCGAGGGGGCTCCCTCCCTGTAGGAAAGGCAGCCCCACACCCAACCCATTTGAACTTCCATCTCGTTGACCTGGTAGACAGAAGTCTGGCATTGTGGAGTTGCTGCTGGATAGCTGCACCAGCCGCCAGCTCCTTGCTCCTGCCCTGCCTTCCCTCTGCTGCCAGACGGCTCTGCCTTGCCAGCAAGGGAGCCAGCGGTCTGTGGGTGCCAGTCAATTTTTTTTTTTCAGTTGAGATTTTTACAGCAAGGTGTTGCGTGGACTGCTTAATGCTGATACCAAATACCCAAGTACTTCATTTGCTGCATGGTTTTTTATGCTGGTCCAGCTTAGGCTTTCTTTGATTCTCAACATTTTGTCATGTCTCCTAGCTCCTTTGTTGTCCCTTACAAAAGGAGTGCGAGGCTACAAAGGATGGATGAATTGAGCCAAAGTACATCGTCTCACCATCTTCACAAGATTGTAAATGTTTGTCTTCATCTGTAGTAAAGTACTGGATATGTTTGATATTTTTAGAAGTCATTATTTCAAGGTGAAGATTTTTTTCATATTGTGAAGCAATTTTCCAATATTTGAAAAATTGGCCATATGAAAAAAGTTAGATGTCTGTATCCTATAGAGTGATTTACTCTTCTTTCAAGAATAATTAAGCCTACTTTATTGCAGTCATGTGGCATCACAAACTGACAGTGTTTTTCTGTGTCTGCTTTTACAAATAAACTGTTCTTTAACCTTTTTTAAGGTTTTTAGCCTTAAACTTTTAAGCTTTTAAGATTTTTCTTTTTCAGTGGTTATGAAGTAGTTTATAACAGTATCATAGAATCATAGAATGGTTTGGGTTGGAAGGGACCTTTAAAGGTCGTCTAGTCCAAACCCCCTGCAATGAGCAGGGACATCTTCAACTAGATCAGGTTGCTCAAAGGCTCGTCCAACCTGACTTTGAACACTTGTGATGATGGGGCATCTACCACCTCTCTGGGCAACCTGTTCCAGTGTCTCACCACCCTCATTGTAAAAAAAATTCTTCCTTGTATCTTGTCTTAATCTACCCTCCTGTAGTTTAAAACCATTGCCCCTTGTCCTGTCACTACAGACCCTACTAAAAAGTCTGTCCCCATCTTTCTTATAAGTGCCCTTTAAGTACTGAAGGGCTGCAGTAAGGTCTCCCCGGAGCCTTCTCTTCTCCAGGCTGAACAACCCCAACTCTCTCAGCCTTTCTTCATAGCAGAGGCATTCCCCTCCCCATCATTTTTGTGGCCCTCCTCTGGACCCGCTCCAACAGGTCCATGCCTTTCCTGTGCTGAGGGCCCCAGAGCTGGAGGCAGCACTGCAGGTGGGGTCTCACCAGAGCAGAGCAGAGGGGCAGAATCCCCTCCCTCAACCTGCTGGCCACGCTGCTTTTGATGCAGCCCAGGGTACGGTTGGACTTCTGGGCTGCGAGTGCACATTGCCGGCTCACGTCCAGCTTTTCGTCCACCAGTACCCCCAGGTCCTTCTTGGCAGGGCTGCTCTCAATCCCTTCCTCCCCCAGCCTGTATTGATGCTGGGGGTTGCCCCGACCCAGGTGCAGGACCTTGCACTTGGTATTCAGTATTCCGATGATACCTGAAACAAATATGAGAATGTTTTGGTTTTTTAAACTTTGCTTTGAGAGGTATCTTTTTGATAGTCACTTATAGTACCTTATAGCAAGCAGTCCGTTGGTGAGTTGTTCTCTTTAGTCATTTCAAATCACTGAAGATGTCTGATGTCTATGACTTAAACATGCTGAAAAAAATTTAGAAAATTAACACAGCATTCTTACGTTGAAGTGAGACTTTGTAAAAATGAGGTTTTGGGACTCCAATTTTAATGTCATGATGAATCCTATATAAAGGACTTGGTTCACAGCTTTCTACACCTGCAAGGTGTGCAAACAGAACTTCAGCTCTGGGAATCAGGCTCTGAGCTTGAGTCATTTGAACCTTGCACATCACCAGTGGCAGGTTCCACCGGGCAGTTTGTATCCCAGTTGCCCCACAGCTATCTTATCCTTTCTCGGGTTGTGTTAATATTGCTTCTTGGCATGGAACTGGAATTTAGTTAACCAGATGTATCACTTGTAATTCCATAGACCAGATTAATGAGTAAAAGGAATTTTAAGGTGATTAGAAGAAAAAAAAAATTTTTTTACTGTGTACATGCAGTCAGATGTTTTCAGATTCTTACAGTGAGCGTCACTGAGTACATTGGTATAGTTTTACTTCGGTTTCGGAGCAGCATCTAGCTATTAATGAAGAGTTACCTGTTACGTGCTAGTTCCTACTTCATTTGAAAGTAAAAAGGGAACCTTAGTTTCAAATATATTTTTCTTTATTTGACTTTAAAGTTGTCACTTCAGGCAAAAAGGAGGAGCAACAGAAAAATCAGCTTTGGCTTGCCCCATTTGGATTAAACCCTTTATCTGTTATACTGCTTCCCAAATCTTTATTTAGTTTTTGTTCAGTCCTAAAGTGCAATAGTTAGGTTATAAATACCAAACATTGCTTCCTTCTGCTTAGGCTGTGGGGTTTTTTTCTGGTTGGGGACAGGTTTATTTGTTTTGGTTTTTGTTTTGTCACAAGCTGATGTGCTGTGCAGGGGCATACTGTGATGCCACAGCTGCAGATTAATTGAGGATCATGCTGGTAAATCCCACAGCATGGAGTTCTGGCGATAGGACATAATGTTTTCAGGAAAATTAAAATGAAAAATTATTCCTACCACTGCATCTCTATTAGTTTGGTAATGTTGTGATAATAGACCTGTATTCCTAACTGACATCCACTTGATAACATTGCATTGGGAGAGAGAATTACAGGAAACAAGCAGGGAACAAATCTTCAGTACAAAGTAAATTGAGCACAAAATACCTTAGTGATCTGCATAGTGAATAACAAATCACCTCAAAGCAATGCAAAACCATAATCCCATTTCATTCGACAGATCCAGGGTGTCTGGTATAGCCTTACGTGTATTATTTTCCTGCGTATATGTTTTTAGGTGATTCTTTTTCCAGGTACAGTGGTATCTTCTCTGAGAAGGAATTTCTTTTTTTTTTTTTTTAAATTTTATTTCCTTCCTATTAAAATTTTGGCAGGAGTGTAATAAAAGACGTTGTTTTCACCTTAGGTGGTATTCAGTGGTCCCTGTAAAGCTGTGGACAAGAGCAATGAGAGAGGGAGGGAGGAGATGAAAACCCTGCAGAACCACCTTTGTAATCTGTGAACAGTATCACCCTTATAGTGGAGAAGCATTTCCCCAAATAAGTACTCATAGCTTCTAGGTATTGAGTCCATGATTGGGTTCCATAGGGGAATTGAATCCATCTGAAGACAGCCTGGATTTCACGATTGCTCAGAATAGAGACCTTTTAAAATGGTCAGTATCCATAGCCTGCCTTTCTATGTCCCGTGAACAGGATACCTCCAGAAGCTTGTGGTTTGTCCTATTTTCTAATTCTTCTATTCTCCTTTTTTAATAGAAGGATGATTTAGAGCATGTCTGAACGCTTCTCAGATGTCCCTTGACTTTTGCCAGCTATTGAGGGAGAAGTGTGATTATAAAATCTTGGTCAGGGAAGTAGATACCCTGTAAATCTCATCTGCCACTATTGAGAAAATACAGTGTCTACTCTGTGCCAGAAACTGTCTGTATTTATCGTCTATTTGCTGTACAGGTGTAGACTCAGGTTAAGCCTGGTCACATTAGACTTCAGTGATGCAGGACTATGTCCATTCTCTTTTATTTACTTCAGTGTTGTGTAGAAATACAAGGTTGTCATTCACGAAATAAGAAGCAATTCAAAGACCTTTCATAAATCTCCTTCTTGTAAATCTTTTCTGAACAAAAATACAATGCTGTGCCTCAGGTAACTACCCAGTAATGTCTTCAAGACAATGAGTGCTTTTGTTAGAGGATCATTCCTTCTGCAGCATTATATTTAAAGGCACTCTTTTAAAAATCACTAGCCCATTATTTTTATGTTTTTTTAACTCAAGCTGTAATTTTTTTTTCTTTTAATATAAGACTGTCTACTTTTAGAGGTAGTCTCTTCCTTTATCATAATTTCAGTAACTTACATGGAGGTTGGAGTTTTTACGAGTATAGCAAGTATTCAAAGTTGTTAGTTTTTACTATAATGGGTCCAGCAACTTTCAAACTGTCATTTGCAGAAGTTAGGTTAATGTTTAAGTGTACATATCACATGGTCTGGCACTGGAATACAAATGTGATTAACTTAATAGTAAAATAACTCTACTCCAGAGTGGCAACTATTAATTAAAATAGCTGAAGCTCAGTAAGGTGTTCTAAAAAATACCAGTTAGTAGCCATTTTATTACTTAGGATTACAGTGTACTAAATAGGGAGACGTCAAAATCTGAAGGAAGAGACAGCCATGTCCTTGATGGGTGTAGCATGATGCAGTGCAGGCTGTTAATCTGTTATTGTCTCATAATATTTATACATTTTTTTTTAATAATAATTGTGACTTTCATCCATGTGTTCTATTTTATGTTGGCAAGCTGGACAGGAAACTTTTAACAGAGGGATCTCAAGAGAAGGTGAATTTGGAGTGAAAACAGAAATTTAGTTGCAGTAGTATGGTCTGTGTGGTTTTGCTGTAGTCGGGTTTTATGATGGTTGTGGTCATTATGTCCCATGCGCACAATGTGAAACCATATAATACTACAAAGAGGAGGAAAGTGGTGTGTGTGTCTTGTGTAGTGCCATTGCTCAGGGCTGAATTTTATCTCCAGTGAGGAAACTGGCATGATGAATTTTAGTATCTCAAATTCTGAGAGAGCAGTTGCTTTTAAGGGCCTTGGCAGTTGTTTCTTTCTCTGTTTAAACGTTCATGTAACAAATGAACTAAACTGCATGTTCTCCCCAAATTGAGGGATGCAGCTCAGAGAGACAAGAGGCAATCTGAGAAAAGATCTTGGCATAACACCTTTAGCAGCCAAAGTTGGCATCCAATTATCACATTATGTGGATGCACCATTTTTTTTTTGTGCAGAGCAGCATCACTGAAACATGCTAGAAGCTGAGTCTGAGAATGGAATTTGCATATATTAGTGGAAATTAAAATCTATTAGACTTAAAATGCAGTCAGTTCCTGGAGGTGGAAAGGAGTATTATATTTTTTAATACTGAAAATTTGAAAAACATGGTTTCTGCCCTGTTTGGTTGTAAAGAAGGAAGGAAGTCACTCCTGCCTTGAGTCAGAGAATTGGGAATCTGAAATAATTGAAAATATGTAGTTGCTTTGGAATCCTAGTATCTGCATAAAACCTTGATGTCCCATCAGACTACATGGATTTCAAAACCACTCTTTAGCTATATATGCTTTTGAGATGCAGG
The DNA here is from genome assembly GCA_013400755.1 of Pelecanoides urinatrix. NCBI lineage: Eukaryota > Metazoa > Chordata > Aves > Procellariiformes > Procellariidae > Pelecanoides > Pelecanoides urinatrix. The sequence continues at coordinate 79,952 of VZTQ01005114.1, forward strand.
CTGTATTACTGTGGTGGGCACCCCATAACTCTGGAACCTGGTGGTGAAGGATGGCTGGAGGGAAGGATGTAGAATTGGAGAAGGTTGTGGGCGTGGGGATGCGAGGTTGGGCACGGCAGTGAAGCCTTGTAACAGACCTGGCTGTGGAAGAGGCAGCGTTCGAGTTTTGACTTCAGGTTTTACTGAAGTTGCATCAAGCAGAGCTGCAAATAAACTTTGATCGCAACTCATTCTTCTTAGGCACTGCATCTACTGAACTGAAATACAAATTTCTAAGATACAAACTCTGTCAACATTGCTGCTCACTGAATTACTTGTCTACCTATTTCTTAATTAAAATTTGCTTTAGAAGTACAAAAATCCTAATAGATTACTTTATTCATAAGGTATGTATTTGCTCCCACTGCTAGCCCTAATGGAACTAGGTGATTTCAGATTGATACCAGCTAATCACATACTTGAACCTATAAATAAAATAATTACTAGTAAAGAAATGCCAAGTCTAAATTGGTGATTGAGAAAATTGTTCCATATGCTAAGGGTTAGGCTATGGCAGTTATATGTTTTCCCCCAATGGAACTGTTCAGTAAAAGGAAAATAAGGTATGTATTTCAAACAAAAAAAAAGGCATGAAAAGGAAACTAAGACACAGACAATGTGAGAATGTGCAAACTGAAGTAGAACAATATAGACAAAAGGAGCCTTCAAAGTGACCAGACACCAGCTGTTCTGTAAACAGAGGAATAGCTTAGAAACTAAGGAAGCAGTATTTTCTTTCACTGATTCTTTCTGCATTGTGGAAAAACACTAGTTTCTAAGCAAAGGGACATTCAGCCTTATTGTAACAATTAGTGTCAGAGCTAAGGACGCTCTTAGAAAATGGAAATGAAAGGATATGTCAGTGCAGTAGCAACTTCCATTCTTCAGTCTTCAGATTGTCAGTTTTTTGCATTGGAAGAGGATTTATTGAACATGACAATATGCAGAGCACAAGTAATGTTTCCTTGGTTTCTATGAAGCAAGGAGTTGTTCTTCTGCAAAACAGTGGCACGTAAATACAGCGATGGTCAGGAGATGATTTTAAGGTTTTTTTGAAAGAATCAAACAGCAAATGGGTAATAATTCATTGCTGGGGCATACAATCACTTTGAGTATGTTTATGATCTTCATTAGGCTTAGTACTCTGCAGCTGCCAGCGGTGGGAATGAACCTTTTAACTAATTCAGAGATGCACCGAGTATTTCCCATAGAAGTAGGAGTATCGCGGCTAAACAGCTACCTCTGGTTTTGAAGATGGGATGGGAAAGTGTGAACAATGTAAATCTCCTGTGATGCCATCTGGAAGAGACATGAATGTTGCCTTGATAAAAAGGCTTCCTCCTTACCATGTCATGGAAACATCAGATGATAAAAATATTACTGAATACATGCTTGCAACAGCATGTAGACACACTAATTACAAGTAGGTGTGACAGCCAAGTATAACCAGTACCTGAGGAAATGGTGACTAACGTGTTTGTGGGTGGAAAAAAGACCTTTTTTGCTAAGTACCATGCTGTTCAGTATCTATGTCTTTTGTTCACTTGCATTTCCCCTGCATGGCAAGTTATGTTCCCTTAAAAAGACCTACCTGGTACAACAGGGAGACTGGCTATTTGCCATGCCCGGCTGTTGAAGATGCTGAGCTGAGCATGGTGGTGCTGACTGGAGAGAAGGAGGTTGTATTTCCCCTGATATACCCAAAATATGAGCATCTGGAGAAAGCTGGAGCCAGCAGAAATAATTAGGGGGAGCAAGGCTAACTGAGTCTTTGAAGCATAACTAGAAATTCCTGAGAGAGGGAGAGGACATGGAGGTAATAGAGAGAGAGAGACTTTTCCCATTGACTGTGTAGAGTTCAATGCAATCCTGGAAGCCCTAAAAGGTTGATGCTTTGAGAGCAAAGGCTGGGTGGAGAAGAGCCCGTCCTGTGAGGATGCAAGGGAAGATTTGCTTACAGGTTCTTTTTATTTCTCTCTGGCTGAGAATTTGGAGACTGGAGTTTTGATTGCAAGATCAGCAACTAAATAGGACGAAATAAAGAGTGCGGAGAAGTGAGGGAGGAGAAAATGGAAAACAAGGGAAACAGAAAGTTGCAGTAGTTTTGACTGTGTTTTTCCTATTTCAACTACAAGAAGTTATGTAGCAAAGTTGCCAAGCTACATAGGACTTCTGTGGTGGTGATATTTACGTAAGGTCCTGAGTATTTTAAATCTAAATTGGAGCCTTGTATCTTGAAATCCTTTAGTGTTCGGTTGGTTTTTTTGTCCTGCTCTCAGTTTGCATGTTTAAAGTACAAAATTCCTTGTGCATGTGTACTTTGAACAGAGGATATGATAGTGCCTTCATAAAATCTTAACTACCTTAGAGGTATTGCTAATATCAATTATGGTATTTTTTTTCCTCTTTCAGTAAATATTTCCAGGTTCCCCCACCATATATTTCTCCAAAATCTTACACTTCCAATGTGGCAAAGTGCTGCTAAAAGTAACTGCTAAGCAAATTTATTATTATTATGTATGCATTGTCATACATTTTGAACAGTGTTAAACTGGACTGCTTGTGCTTGTTACTTTGGATTGCTGATTTGCTGCTAGCTTGATTATAGACTATTTTGTTAAACTTTATTGCAAAAAATGCTGGTGTATACTCTAAAACACTCACTTAACATTTAGAGATAAAAAGTGTTTCTATCCCCCAAATTTGATGAATTGTTTCCTCATTGACAGAGAATGCACTGTGTTATTTTTATGGTGTATTAGATGGGAAAAGGATCTGTTCTATAAATTTTCCTATACATTTGCTACCAGCAGAATGCACTGCATTTGTATCATTTATGAACTAATGGAGGGATGGTGGACATACCTTGCACTGAAAGGACATCTTAATGGGATCCAATTTTCAACTTTCACATGAGAGTAAGAATCAACTGCAGGTGCAAATCAGTGAAGAAAAAAAAAGAAAGGGAAAGAAAAAAGTAAAGAATTGTGAAATGTATATGAAAGGCACAAGGAGAAGGTTAACACAGGAACTGAATGCCTAATATAGAATAATAAGAGGAAAATTTTACAAGGTAATATCCACAAATCAAACAGCAGCATCAGCCAAGTAATCTTCAACAAGAAGGTGTAGCAAGATAAGTGTCATAAATTAGTTTATCCTTTCTGAAGGTCTGATCCTACGTATGTTAACTGGGCAAAATGCCCTCTGATTTCTAGAAAGTCTGAATTTTTTAGCAGTTCTTATGTGAATGTGGTCTCCCTAAGATACTTAGGTATGGTGCAATAGTATCCCTGCCTAAATCAACATGTTCTTGCTTTTTGGGTTTTGTTAGTTGTTTCCAGAGATGTCATAGATCTGAAAAGAAGATACAAGATCTGAAAATGAATTTCTAAGTTGAGTATCTCATTAGGAGCCTGAGAGTGTATTTAGTGATACACCTGAATTTTCAGCATTAATATAGAAGTTTCTGTATCTTTGTTAATACTATGCAAAAGCTGTAGAAAATTATAAAGCCTGGCTTTTCTATATGCTATTTCTGCAATCAGGAGAACCATAATCAGGGCATACATCAGGTCTTTGGCGGGTTTTCATTATAATTAACAGGGGCTTTTCTTGCTCTTTGGCAAAGATTTGTAAAAACATATTAAATGTCTGTGTGGCACCCCAGATGCTCCGTTTTCTGGGGATGTGATTTTGGTGCTGCAATAGTGAAGGGTTGAGATGATACAGTATTTTTAAGGTATTAATGACATGCCAAATTAAAACAAGATCTTAAATCTTTGGGTGACAAATTGAAATCTCTTCACTGAGACTGTAGTTCCTGATTTGCACTGTGTGAAATGCAGACTTTGGAAATTATCAATAAAACCCTTTTCTCAACCCAAAATTAAAAATCTCCTTTTCAAGAATGGTTCTTACATTGAAGTTTAAAATTTCCTTAATGTATAGAGATTTATTGGCCTACTACTGAGGATGTTGTTTGCTGTACTCCGTATCTGCTAGCTGCAGCAGAGAGTGGGTGCTGTGACCCTACCATCGGCGTGAGCCAGCCTCGGCGTTGCAGGTTGTGGTCTGTACAAGCCCCTCTCGCGTGCGTGGCGTGGGGCACTCGGAAGGGGCGGCTGGATGCCAGTCGCCCTCTCCCTGTGCCTCTGCAAGGCCACTGTGCCCAGCGGTCCCGGGAAGGAGCTACAGGTAGGCTGATGGGTGCAAAAGGAGCAGAGCAGAACTTGAGACTTATTTATCTGACATCAACCACTGAATTTCCATGTACGTTTTATAAAAGTGGGGGCAGCAGTCACTATTAAAACCAACGCTTTCATGGGTGGTCACTTAGGTAAAGCAAGATACAGGATAAGTAAGGTTTTGAGGCCTTTTGTTTCTTTGATGTTAATCTTGATCTCCCTGTCAGTTTTGGGACTTTTGAAGACCAGAAGCAGGTCTAGTTTTGTGGACACCTTTACCTCCAAGCTTCTTGTTAAATCAACGAGGTGTTAAGGTGTCCACAAAACTAGACCTGCTTCTTCAGTGTGTTATGACTTTTGGTTTTATCTTTATACAGAGGCAGAATAGGGTCCGCCGTAGACCCAGGGCAACAACGTGACTTGGCTGTGATCCTGCTTCAACCAGGCCAGTTCCCAGGAAGGCTGGGCTGGTGGCTGGTGCTGGGAGGGGGGAAAGCAGCCCCAGCTCCAGAAACAGCACTTCTCTTGCAACTCCTTCTTGCCCTTCTCTTCCCTTGCTGGGGCAAACCCCTGATGCTTGTCAAAGTAGTATTGCATCTTACCCACGCTGAGCTGCTTCTGGTCAAGATGTAGCTGGCTTGGATTTGAGAGGAGAGTCAAATGAAAGGTTAGAGAAAGGGGTAAGTGTCTTCAATTTAAAAACACGTAAAAAGGTTGCACGACCATCTGCAAAAGTAGCTGGTACGTGAACGCTTTCTGGTCTACTCCGGGTGTGTGCCTTCTGGACGCCCCTGTGCTCACTGAAGATTTACTGTTGCTGGGTGAGGCAAATGGACTTCTGAATTTATTTATTTCAATAGACATAATCACACTTGCTGTTTTAATAGCTAAATAGGAGGGAGATCTCAATAGACGGAAAGTTTGCCATAGCCTAAAGAGCCACACCTAAGTCAGTAAATCTGGCTGCCAAAAGGATTTGTGTAAGAAAGAGTAACGTATTGGTAGGAGATGGCTTTGCTTCAGTTTTTATTCGTGTAAATTATTCAGAAATTATTCGTGTAAAAATGTCTGCTAAAGCTTAACCCTTTTACAGTCCATGAAGATGGCTGTAGTCAAGTTAGATGTAGACGTTATTCTAAAGTGTTTGTTGTTTGGTTTCTTTGTTTTTCTTTTAATTGATCTGGGTAACACTGGCCAAACAAGCTTATTTGTGAAAGTTTAACTAAGTCATAAATCTGTCTCATTCTCATAGTCTGACTATGGCACTTCTGTGTTCATTGTGATAAAATTCAAAAGGAAGTAACAGTCTGCTAGGAAGATAATTTGAGAAATGAATGAGAGTGACTCAAAAAGCATGTAGGTGTGGGGGTGACAGCTAGTTTCAGTTCATATAAATACCTATTTTGATAGGACAAAGGAGAAAATAGAAAAGTTTTCAAAGAATTTAAAAACAAACATGATTTCCATTGAACTGTCTTGCAAAGGGGAGGAAGGGAAATACAGTGGAATATTTTGCAAAGCAATCTACATTACAGTGAAGTTCTTGTTTTCAGTAGTATTAGCGTTATAGGGTTTTTTGCAGTTTCCCATATCATGTGTCAAAAGCTAGCAGCATCTTCTGTGGAATGACAGTACTTAAAAGTATACTATGTTAGTATACAATTACATTTTTGCTTTTTCACGTGGAAATATTTCCAGTATTTTCTCTAATTTGTTTTTTTGCTCTTTTTCTCACAAGGCACCAAATTTTGGTTTTGAACTGTGTGTATTTTCTGTTAAAATGTGATGTTTTCCTTGTGTCTTCCTAACACTGAATTTAGCATGATTTGTGCATGGGATGTTTCAGTATGCCAATACTGTTATTTCATTTTAACTAATGCAGTTTTATGGAAAAGTCTATATGTGTCTTATCGCTCATTTCTTAAGGAAATATATATTAGCAATTAAGCAATACTTGTAAAATGTTGCTGTATATGTAAGTTAACGTAATCATAGAATCATAGACTGGTTTGGGTTGGAAGGGACCTTTAAAGATCATCTGGTCCAACCCCCCTGCCATGGGCAGGGGCATCTTTCACTAGATCAGTGATAAGTGGGTGATCCCATTTACCTATGTTTGTAACAAAGTTATAAGATAATACTTGTTATTGTAAAATTATACACTTCAGAACCATAAGAAAAAATTAAAAATAAGGCAAAGATTTGATACAAATTTAAAATTTTCAGGTGTTGTAACTTTGACAAATACTAGGTGAGACAAAACTGTTGTAATTGTAATTAGAGCTCACTATATTTTATTTTCTGACACTTTGAGATAAAATGCTTAAAAGTCCCTTTCATGGACTTATAATATATTAAATACTTATTTTCTTAAAATGTAAATGTATGTTAATGAGAAATGATTGGGAAATCTATTATGAAAACCTGTGTCTCGAATGTGTGGTTTTGCCTACAGTTTAGCATATGAATTTGACCCAGCTATAAAAGTAGTCCTGGACCCAGGCCCATTCCTGTTGGCGAAAGTATTCTTGTTGTCTTGGGATGGGCGGAATGGGAGCCACCATGAGTTCACGTGCCATGTCAAACAGTCCGAATTTCCTTCTGAGGAGAGCCAGCATTTAATTTTTATTTGTTTCCAGGCCAAAGATCACATGGATATTGGTCCTCTGTCTGTTACAGTGATAATCCCTTTGCCACTAACTGGACTTTGGTTAATAAATATTGCATGTTTAATAAGAATTATAAAGCAGACTGGATCTCCAGTGCACAGTGCTGTAACAGAAAGATAATGGGCTACAATAGAGATTAATAAGATTTTTGAGTTGCAAAAGCATTAAGTCAGTTTAAATCTATTGGTTAAGTCACTCAAAAGCGGTAATTCATTAATCTTGAGCTGAGGTGTGTGAGCATAGCTGTTGCTGGCATGCATTAAGACATCTGCATGATCACCTTGTGCTTAGCTCTTTTTCAGACTGAGTTAGCAGTAGCAGTCCCCTAAGTCTTAATTAAGATGAGATATGCAGAAGATGGGTTAACAAAGCATACGCAGAGACTCTCAATAGCAGGTGTCTGGTTTTACCTGGTTTATGGATACCAGGACTACAAATTTGGGGTGGCTATGGCTGTCTATTTCTTCTGCCATAGAGCCATCCGTCTCAATTTGGGCTCTTGAGCCTGGTTTGACCCTCCTGCTGATGGATCTGACTGACTTCCACCCCTGTAAGGACTGCAGAAGCCTCACTCAGTGGTGGTTGTGAATCTTAGCTTCACTATTCCTATGCTGCTTTGCACTTTTTTCATTTCAGGTTAGTGCAGTTAAAACCCAAAGTGAAAAGCACTGCCGTGGTCTGTTTTAACTGGTGTAAAGGTCTTCTAGTCTGGAAGTGGCATGTCATTTAGAAATTCATTTGACGGTTATTTACTTCAGTGGTTTTGAAAATGACAATGTTGTTTGGTTTTTTTTTTTCCTCATTCTTTTTGAACCCCTGTTTTATATGTGTGTGTTGGTTTTTTTTTTTTTCCTCTGCCTAGACCTGGTTAACCATTTCTGTGAACAGGTCCTCAATTTTTTACTTTGTCCCTACTTTCCTGTCGTAGCCCCATCTTCCCCTGGTGTCGACTCCGTACCCTTACAGCGCACAGGCAGTCAACACGGCACACAGAACGCAACAGCGACCTTCCAGAGGGCCAGCTATGCGGCCGGCCCAGCCTCCAATTACGCAGACCCCTACCGACAGCTGCAGTATTGTCCTTCTGTTGAATCACCATACAGCAAATCTGGGCCAGCCATCCCACCTGAAGGGACCTTGGCTAGGTCACCTTCCATTGATAGCATTCAGAAAGATCCCAGGTGGGTGAAACCTTAATTGTCTACTATTTCTTGCTCATGCAGAGGTTTGTAATTGCAGTTTGCTGTGTATGATTCTGCTGTTGAGTATAAAAAAAAAAAAACCACCCTGTGATTGTACATGAAAGATTTTGTTTGCATAACAGCTTTGTCCTAATGCTTTACCTTGGAAGGCTCTCATGAGCTCTTCTGCGAAAAGAAATGATAGGTGTGATCTTGAATGTGTGTGTTTAGCCTGCTTTCAGTAGCGCCACGCCTCAAAAGCTTATGAAAAGTAATTTTCTCTGAAAAGGGGAGGAGTGGTATGACTGTTTTGACTCTGTAACCATTGTGGATTGAATTTTCAACTTGCTCCTTGGGCAGAAGTTGTTACAGTTCTTGGTTTGTCTAGTTAATATTCATAAAAGCTGCAGAAAAGGATATTCTGGTATTGGGCAATGAGACTGAGCAGTGTGAAAGCAACACGTAATCAGACTTATGCTTCACCCTGTGTGTTGTGCAGGCTTCCAATGCCAGTACGTGGTAACAGAATGTATGTATTACAGCTTTGCAGAAATGGTTGTTACTGTGCATGCTTTTTAAATATACAGCACAACTTTTAATGTTGCTGTGAGGCATGACCATCCTCATATACCTAGGGAAGGTGCAAGAAGGAAACTTTGCAGCCATATGTACCCCAAGCAGGCAGATGGATGAGAGAGAGAGTTTTCTGGCAAATTATTTGACTTCAGTGATAACAGCAATGGAAATGCTAACTGTAATCCTCAATGCACTTGGTGATTTTGTTCAGTTTTCTGATGGAAAAGAAAGCAAGTCTCTTCGGTGAGTTAAGTTTAAACTTGTTGAAAGTGTTAATTTATACAAGGTTTTTCTATGGCGTGCTGTGATTTATTTATTTATTTTTGCTATGTGTAATTTAGTGATAGGAGAGCCCAAAAATGTGTCCCCAACAAAAATGCTGGAGGTGTTCAAGCAACAATTTGGAAAGACTTCTTTCCCTGCATTAGAAACCAAATATTCACAACCTGATCTCTCTACTTGTTTAGCATTATATCAATTCTCTCTGTCTCTCCAGCCGGGAACACAACAGCAGCTAAATTTTACGGCATATCAGAAACATCACTGCTTGCAGCTATTTCTGCCATTGCAGAGTTTTACTTATTGAGAAAACTTTTGTCTTCAACCTTTTTTTTTCCCCCCCTCCCTTAGCTTTTCCTCCAGAAATTTGAAAAAACTATGAGTTGAATTCCTCCCCTTCTTCCCCCTGCCCCAGAGCAAACATCGGTAACCAGAGAGAAACAGTCTTTTTCTGAAACCTTGGTATTTTGATATATTTGTATTCCAGAATATAAAAGCCCATGGAGGAAAAAGAGCTTTGCTTTGTAATTGTCTTGTGTTCAAACTTAAAGAAAATTACATTAGGAGTGCACTATATAAGAGGAGAAATGACTGTAATCTATATGAAATGTTCTTAGGAGAAGCATGATGTTGTTAAAGGCACTATTCCCCATAGCCAGGAAAGACATATTTACAGGTCCTAGACATAATATCTTTTTAAGAAAACGTTATCTCGGTTTAGTTGCTCTGCTATCACTTCGCAACTGTTAGTCAGTTAATGTATAGGATATGTGCTTATAAGAGAAGATTTCCTCTTGCAAATTTTTCATTTGCCTGCTTTTTGGTTTGTTCTTGTCTTGTGATACCATTTGTGCATTCATGAGTATTGATTTCTGTAGGTAAAGTAAGAGCGAGCAGGTGTCCAGGTATAAATTGAACTTTATAAACTCTTTAGAGGGGATCATTAAGTACTATTACTAATTACTGATAGATGGATTGGGATTTTGCACAAAATATTTTTTGTAAAAAAGGTTTGCGTTACTCTTCATTTGATCCATGGACTGTGCGTGGTGTCTCTTACTTAGTACTGCTGCCCTTCCTTGTTGGTTCGAATAATTCTTATAAAGAAATGTCAGAAGCACACCTGATTATGTTATGCCTTAGTCCCCAGAAGCTATAGTCCACCTAGGCAGACTGGCTTGTGAAACTATCTGTGGCTTACAGCAGTTGCTGATCATTCAGCTGTGGGAAAGACATTGAAAAATTGGAAGTTTAGAGAAAGGCAGCAAAAGCAATCAGGAGACTTCTAACATGATGATTTCTATGGATAGATTACAGAAATATGGATAAAAGACAAGTGTGGAAAAGAGGGGACAGAAGGCTTTCCAGATGCTTGAAAAAATACTACGGAAGGACAGAAATTATTTAGGGTAGCACATGGGAGGTGTAATTAGAAGTACTGGCTTTAATTAGGAAAAAGAAAACATGGCTCAAATACAAGAAAGACTTTCAATGGCTGTGTTAAGTTGCATTGTATTCCTCAAAAGTTATCTTTTATAGCTTACACAGCAAGAAAATAATAAACATGTTGGTCAGCAGATGGACTTTGTCAACTGACAAGTTTTGAGCTTCCTTACAGACTTATTGCTGCTTTGGTTGGCTGGTTGGTTGGGGTTTTTTGTGACTGACACGAATCGTGGCAGGCATCATTTTCAGACACTGAGCCTACCTGTCCAACCAGAGGTCCAAACAAAGGCTCACTGGCAGAGGAAAATCTGCAAGACAAAAGCATACTAATTGCAGGCTTTTGGTTAGTGTTTGCTATATGCCAGTCAGCTCAAAAAGAGAAACAGATACCCAGAAGAGAACGTACTCATCCTAATAAGCAATTAGGGTTCCTAAAACTGAACACTATTTTCTGGAATCTTCAGTTCAGGCGGAATTTCCATCTGAAGTCCCAGAAAAATGGTTGGCAGGCACTGATGTAGTTGACAATTTTTTCCATTGTTTTCACTATGTAGTTTGGATTACTAATACTCCAGTTTTACATACGTGTTCTGAGCTGACATTTGGCAAATGAAATTTTAGCTCAACATCTGTTCTGCATCATCCAGCTGTCATAAAACGCAGTTTAATGTTCATTACCTTAAAGTTTAGGACAAAAACTATTTTTAAAAAGTATGAAGACATTTATTGTTGAGTTTATGGTAGGGGATAATTTTTAATTTATGCAGGTAGATTGTTAGCTGATAGGAGCTCATGTAACAGGTAGTAAAAACTATATACATCTCTACTGGTGGAGAGTCTGAGGCTTTGTTTTTGAAAAAGAATGTAAGCCCCTTATAACCTGTCAGAAATAAAACTTAAGTTCTGCATATGGAAAATGGAAAAGTTGAATATCAAAGATAATTTACGGATTGATTCTTCAGAGCATTCTTTTATGTTTACTTTATGTCAAAAAAGGAAGAGAAATACGCAGTAGGGCTGTGATATAAACTGTTTCATGCCATAATCTCTTATATGAAAAAGTGGCCTAGGAAGGGAGGGGAAGGATACAATATTTATTTTCTAATTATTTTCTTGCTTTTGGTTCCTACTGAGCTGTGAATGAGAGAAGTCATGAGTATTTTAAAGTATCAGAAATTTATGCTCATGTGATATTTTCCAGCCTACTTTCATTTAAGAAAGATCGATCTGTCTCTTGGCACCAAAAAATAATCTAAGGTTTGTCTGTTCCTAGACTTCAGGGGAACTGGGGAGCCCTAGAAATAGAAATGCTGGTATCCACTTGTCAGTCTGTGTGCCTTCCAGTTTTTACTCCAAAATACGAACCTGACAAATGTGTGTAAATTTACTTAATTTTTGAGTTTTTAACCTACTAAGAAACCATGCACGTGTACCGCTGCTGATAAATCACACTTGCTGCATAACAGATGAAAAATATATTCACACCCTTCAGTTAAATACATACCAATAAAGTTTTGTGGTAACAGTGGTTTTCCTTGTTTATGGACTCACTGTGTCTGGTTTGATGGGTTGAGTCAATATGCTTCCTTCATTGTTTTGTGACTTTTCTTCTCTTCTTACCAGTTTTTATTTACACGCCAGTATACACACATTTTCCTCTCCTGCAAAGAAGCTGGCAAGAAGCTGAGTTAACAGCAAGAATTATGTGGAATGCACTCCATTAAGGCTACCAAAATGAACTTCAGACTTCAAATGTCCATTTTCATGTTGCATTGAATTATATTGATCTGCACTTAAAATTTTCCTTTATGGCATCCCCTTTCCCAAGATACGTGTTTCAGAACCTTTAATACTATTTATTCAGATGAAATGGGGTAGTTTGGTGAATGAAGCTGTAAAGGGTTCATTCTTCATTATAGAGCAGACTGCAATAATGATTGGGCTCTTGTTTTAAAAAACAAACAAACAAACAAAAATCCACACACAAAAAAACCCCACAAACCATTAGCAGTAGAATCATGTTGTAACTTTACAAGACAAAATTTTTAAAAGCAGCTATCTCATAGTGGTTCTCACCTTTAGAACTGTTTGGGTATAGGTCAGCATAGAGTTTTCCAGGTATTGCGTGATTTAACTAATACCCTGGGACGTTCCTGCTCTGTTCTGCGCTTTCAGAGTCAGCTGTCCATTTCATTACCTCTGCTGGCCTTAATTTCCTCCTAAGCAGAAGATGACGGTGCTGTCTGTCTATCTTTTAAACTTTAAAATTGGCTTTCTTTCCACTTGTGAAAGGAAATAAATTAGATCAGAACATTTTGTGTGAACCGTAAGTTTCAAAACTCATCTTGTTCCCGCTCCTTCTCTTCCCGCTCCTTCTCTTCCCGCTCCTTCTCTTCCCGCTCCTTCTCTTCCCGCTCCTTCTCTTCCCGCTCCTTCTCTTCCCGCTCCTTCTCTTCCCGCTCCTTCTCTTCCCGCTCCTTCTCTTCCCGCTCCGTTTGTTTTGTTTTTTTTTCTTTTCAAAAATATGCTCCATTTGCAAACTACAAGCTAGAGAGCTTTCTTTTTCTCTTGGAAAAGTGACAGAAGTAAAATAAACTCTAGTTAAATTTCTGTGCTCCAGTAAAACTGCTTATGAGATTAGCACACAGAGTTTGGAACGTGGCCTGTTAAAAGATATTTCACCATATATTTAATCTCACTTTGTTCCAAGGATTGTCTCAGTGTTAATAGTGTTAGTCTGCTGTAAACCTGAATAGCAGCCGGGCACTCAGTGTAACAAGGTAAGAAAATAACAGTGTAAACCTGCATGTGTAGGAGGTTGGACACATTGGTGCGAACGTGTCTGGTTGCTTCTTTGGGAAGGGTTGCCACCTTCAGAAAGAAACTTCTGGTGGGGTAGAAGGCCTTGCTGTGCCTACAGTACAGCTGGTGGCAACACCGTGCAGCACTGCTGTGGTCAGTGACGAGATGTGGGCTTGGGTTTTCAGAATCCAGAGGGCTGTTGGTGGGTCTCTGCCATAACTCTCTAACCCAAGACATAGAAGCTTGAAGTTCCTATTCCTGGTCTGGATGAGACAGAACAGGGCTTGCAGATGTACCTCACCACTTTTATATGACACAATGTGTAATAGGCAGCTCTCCTTTTCACTCAATAGTTTTGAAAAGTCCCTCCTACCCTTATCTGAAATTAAGGGTAAAGTAAAGGGGGAGGTGATTCTCCGAAGGTGGTAGTGGTGGGGAAGCCATAGGAAACATACTTCTAGTGGATCTGAGCATGTAAATGTTTGGCAATGTAGGCGTACCTCCAGAAGTAAATGGTTCAACTTCCTAGGTCCTGCAAACACCCTGCGAAGAATTTTTTTCGTCAAATTTACATGAGCCAGGCCCCTTGTATTGGTAGAACCAAGCAGGTGGTGTTTGAGAGTGCTCATTTTGTAGCTCTGTGTTTAAGTATATCTTTCATTCAGCAAGGAAATACCTGGTTTATTTTCCCTATATAAAAATTGTACAGTCTTTAACGTAGTATCTGTAATTGTACAGGCTTTGATGTTTACTCCTCTGAGTATGAAAAACTGACCCTAAAAGAAAATAAAATCGAAGAGTCTAAACAGCACAAAAATGCACCCAATTTAAGAATAGCAAGTCTGGAGCAAGTTGCAATTCCTCATACAGCTCCTTTCTACATGGAAGGCATGCATTTTTACCTAGTGCACAAAATAATTTTGAGAAAACATAGCAGGTACAATAAAATAAACAGCAATCTGTTTCCCTTTCCTGCTGTAGGTAACTAAGGATGAAGCCTGCTTCCTTAAAATAGGTGAAATGGGAATCCATAGACTATCCTACAATCTGTTAATTTGGGATTTTAGGAGATATACTTAGCTGGAAACCTTGGCTGGAAAAGACTTTCATAGGGAATGTTTAGTTCTGGCTTGAGCATGGCAAAATAAGTGAGGAGCTAACTGGTTCCATGTAAGTGTCAACTTGTGGTGAAGCAGAGGACTGGTACCCAGAACTTGGAAAACTTGTTTTTGTGTGTATTTTAGCACATTGCTGTATATGCCAACAGTTTGTGTCTTTCCACTGTTTACATGGAGGTGGTTTATAAATGGCTGGGGAGGCACTGGACATAGGTGGAGTCATTTCACAGTGCAGCAAATGCAATTCAGTATGCACATAAGCATCCACCTGTATTTGCTATTTTTTTCTCTCCAGAATTTGCCCTGTGTTGGTTAGCAACTTCCTTTCTCTGGGAGAGATGCTTTGGGAAAAACAAATAAACAAACAAAACCAAAAAAACCTGAAGTGTACTCTACAGATATAAAGTGCCTGTCCTTGTAGCTCATGAAGCACTATTACCCACTTTCTCTCCTCTATGACTAGTACCATTTTATTGACAGTGCAGGAGGCCACTCCATTTTGTTGGCATCCTATCTTTAAAGAAATCTGATCCTATCATTAACAAACCTGCCCTACTGTAATCACAGAACATCACAATTTCGGTATATTACAGTAACACGGATGGTGCTGGTTCATGTAGTTTGAATAATGAGCCTGTCCAGAAGTGCTTACAGTTCCTAAACCATCAGCAGAGGAGAACAGGTTATATGTAGTTATATGTAGGTTATTTATGCAGTATATAGGGTATAATTTTGAGAGAGATGATGCCTTGTCTCTTGTTTTGATCTGAAAATTTAGCTCTTATAATGCTGTCCCTCCACCAGCAGGTAATTCCTTGCCTTTATGCTGGAGGGAGGTAAGTGAAAGGCCACTTACGTACTTGTCAATGATACAGGGCATTCAGGACAACAGTGGCAAGAGCTCCACGTAGTGTTGATAGGTGTACATCTAATAATTGGGGGAAGATGAGACCAGTGTCTCCGTTTTGGACAATTTTGTTATTTATTTTTTCCCTGCCCCCAATAATGCTGGTCTGCCACTTGAAGAACAGCAACAAAGCCCTTTGCACTGTTTCTTTCTTAATCTGTTGTGTATTTTAACGGCTTCATTCATGCAGGAGGAAGCAGGTGGACAGTGTACCGCATCCTTGTACTGTCCATAGCTCATTTCTGGTTCTTGAATGGCATAACCAAGCTTCTAATGGTGAATATATGTCTCAATGCAGTTTCTGCCTTTGTTTGCCACACATTTTGCTCAGTATCCTGTGGCTCATTTGGAAACCTTAACAGATGCAAAATCTGCGTGATGCCTTTCTGTGATGACAGACTGTAAGAGGCAGAAAATGTTGTAACTATATTTTCCAACCAGACATTAAAAACAGGGGGAAGAACCATACTTTCAGGCTTTACTGGGCTCATGTAAGCTGTTACGATCTCCTGGCAAGATAAACCACATAAGAAGCTTTGCAGTAGTAGCTCTTGGACATCTCATCAGCCAAATGGATAATAATGATCTTACTCTCAACATGCCTGTGAACAGTAAGTTAAATTTGTAAGGTGCTTTGAAGTTCAAAGGATAATCTTGCTCTTACTTCCATGAGAAATGTGATGGGAGGGAGAGGAGGGAAATGTGTTAGATGGAGAAGACGAATGGGTAAAATTTTGAAGAAGCTTGCTAAAATCAGGATATACAGTCTCAAATTTTCTCATTAAAAAAGCAACTGAGAATCTTCCTCAACACTGAGACATAAATTGCTGTGCAGAGGCTGTTAGTTTCTGAAGCTGGACCTCAGTGTGATGTTGCACAACTACTTTATAAGCAGGAAACGGAAGCAACTAATTTTGTCGCCGTTGTACAAAATGGTCATTGAGAGTGCAGGAGACTTCTGTAAGAGAAACACCAAGAGTTTGCTAAAATAATGTTTCTAGTGTAGAGTTGAGCTAAAAATGATGAAGGGAAAGAATGATCAACAAGTTTTATTAGTTTCTAGCAGAACTTTATAGGTTTTATAAATTAAGAGCCTAACTTTGAGAACCCTAGCTCTATGTAGATTAAATATGTTAGGTGGGAGTAGACCAATCTCTGCCAGCTCACTCAAGATCAGAGCCTGATATGAAGTCCAGCCCCTAGCCTTTCTTTCTCCAGTGCATCGCCGTTCTTCTGGCAATCTCCACCACTTTCACTTAGATCTTTCTTTCTCACCCCGCTCAACTGCCCCACTCCAGGAGCTCGATCAACAAGTGAGGTTCAGAGATGCATTACAGTTCTTAGCATTAAGCAAGTGGTTTCCTAGGAAGCAAAAGCCACCGCTGATCCCATAGAAATCCTACAGCTATTGTTGCCAGGGAAACTCCTAGTCTCTAGACTTACTGTGGAATCTTTGTTCTTTTTACTTGTTGGTTTTTTGGTTTCTTTTTTTTTTTTTTGGTTTGTTGGTTTTTTGAAGCCACTGCAGCAACAGTGGGATCACTTGCTGTTTATCTTGCCATCCACCTCCAATAATTTGCGGGTCATGTTTATCCTTACCATGCCATGAAGTGGATGGATCTGGATAGCTGAAGACCTGGAAAGACATGGAAAGGTTTTCTTAGCCCAAAGGAGGACAGAGTGAGATCTGTTTCCTGAATATACCAAAGGTAAAAATGTGGAGGAGGAAGACGCATGTGGGGAAATGAGGAGCTCTGCAAAATCTGTCCCAAGGTAAAACAAGTAATTTATTTCAGGAAATGAGCAAGAGCTACACAAGTTTAAAGTATTTGAATTTAGTTTTTTACTCCTTAAAAGTCGTTATAAGTTAGCTTGATAATCTTTTTGTTCCATACCTGGACATGATGTATTTTGTTCATATACTACATTTCAAAGAAGAGGGCTGATTTTTGTTTTTATGCTGTTTGATGCTATGTTTTCCCTTCTACCTACCTGAATTTGAGCATCTTGAATATGAAAACTTAGTTTGAAAGTTTGGCCCCGATAGCTGATGAGGCTAAAGAAAAGTGATTGTGTGTGTGTTGGTGGAAGTGGGAGGAATGGATACTAACAACACAGGTATAACACAGTTTCTTAGCAAATGCAACTCCCTTACCTTCCTGTTAGTCAGGATCGTGTCACGTTTCTGTGTTACCCTCTCTCAGAAGCTGTGCTGATCAGTCAGCCTCACTTGTTCCAGCTCAAGGTTTTCTATTTTATTTCTTAACATGTCTCAAAAAAGAAGCCTGAGGCCCGAGATAGTGTGTAAGATGTTAGGTATAACGTTCATGACCTGGGATTTTTCCCCCTAGAAAGGCCCTGATGCGGGTGGAAAATTCCCACACTACTTTTCCTCGGCCACAAGGTGACATGGAGACAGCCTGTGACCACAGTGCCCCTGGGCACGTTCCTTGGAGGGGACCTGCCCGTGGGGCTGACTGTGTGGGGAAATAGGGCTGACTGGAGACCTGCTGTCCCATGCCCTTGTATTAAGGGCAGAGCAATGCCGCGTGTGCAGCCAGGGATCGCTGGACGTGGGTGGTGACAGCGTGGGGCAGCCTCGCTTGCCAGCAGCAGAGGCTGGAGCTGCTGCTGCGTTGCAAGAAGGACCCGAGGGAACCACGTCGGTGAAGCCCAGGAGATGCCACCTAGGACTCCGGGCAGAGGCTGAGCCTGGAGCAACCTACAGGTTTTTGTATTTCGGTAGAGTTGATACGTGCCTGTTGGCTGAATTATATTGCTGCTGTCCCCTTTCTGCCTCAATACTTTGAGCTGTGTATCTCTGAAATGTGAGTGCGCAGTTAGTTATCTGCTTGCAGAGAGTCAGGGTATCTGGGCCTACTCACAACAGATATTTTGCTGTTAATAAAGTTTACTTTAGTTGAAGACATAAAATGTTTCAACTGTTCTAGTCAGTTGTAATTCACATCCAATGATTTATGGATAGAAGCGTCCTCTGTTGTTCAGCGATGTGATCTTATAATTACGTAAGTGTTCATATCATCATACCTAAATTTAGGGTCTTGAATGACCTTAAAATGGATAGCAATTTTTTTTTTGTTTTTTTTTTCACTGCAAGAAGTTGGCTTTTGTAAGGGGTTACCCTTTTTATGCCTTTTGAGTTTTCTGTATAGTTCTGTGATTCCTTCCAACAGCTTTTAATAGGGAAGGCTTGACATGTTTCTGCATCGGAGTATTTGCCAAATGTCTTATAAAGCTCTGGCTGCACACAAATTGGTGCACAGCAGATCCTTTAGATGTTAGATAGCTTTTTGAGGAAAAAGTGGGAGGAGGGGGTTTGATTTCTCCTGTGGCTTTACCATCCTAGCTGAGGACAGAGTTTGCCATGGGTAGCCAAATCGCAGAACTTGGGTTTAGGAAAAGCTTTTCCTCTCATGTATGTAGGAATTCTTTTAAATACATAGAATCTTCTCTGCAGTATGAAATCTTCTTTGCATAGTCTCCTCTAGTGGATGTTTTTTTAATTTGTCAGAAGCTACATTTTTTAAATGAAATTTTATCCTAAACTGTAAAGGTTTTATCTGCAGTCACTAAGGGATAATGGATCCTGTCAGCTGCTGCATTTTTTTGTGTCACAGCTCCAGAAAACCATCTGTTACCTTTCTGCTTCTGCACAGTTTACACACCAGAATCTCCCCTCCTGGGGAAAAAAAAAAAAAAAAAAAAAACCACAACAGAAGTGCTGCACAAAAGCTTCCTTCTGAAGTATGTGAGATTATATAGGTTATTTCAGTAAAAATGGTGGCCAGTTCTTGGGTCTGATAAGAGCGACTTTAGAGCAGTTTGGTTATGCTGTATAGGAAGAAGGGGGCTGCCTGTTTACAGGGGGAACTTCCTAAATGAAAATTCCTCATCAACAAATGTGCATGTGTGATTTTCACAGAGAAATTCTAGAGCTGATGTCTCAAAATGCATGCTGAACCCCTCTCCTTTTCCTTTCCAGTTATGGGTTCTCGCTGACTCAGTTTTCAAGTCAGCTAGGTGGAAATACTTTCATTGAGGAGCCTGTTTATCACCCCCTATATGCCTGTATATGATTATGCCTGTAATCATATCGGTTGGACACATGGGTACAGTGAAACAGAGCCAAATGGTTCCTAATCCCCAGCAGGTTTGGTAGTAGGCCAGGTTTGCCTCATAATAATAAAGTGAACAGCTTCTCAGAATAACTTGAAATGTAAATGCAGAAACCTTATTCTTGTTCTGTTACATATTCACTGACATAAAGCTGTCTGGTACTGAACTTATATCGTCTTTCCTTTTGTTATTTTAAAATAAAATCAGTACTTGGCTTAAATTTTGACTTTTAGTCATGTTAAACATGACTTAGTTTCACTCTGTTTCAGTGAAGTGTTTGTGTTGTGGGTTTTGGGTGGGTTTTTGGGGGGGTTGTGTTTTTTTTTTCTTTTTAAATTAGCGGTAATGGGATAGGAGTCATCAGCTTCTCAACTGTTTTTCAAGAATCTGTGATGAGGAAAAGTCTGCACTTCATTGCTAAAAGGGAAAAAAAGTGTTTTGAAGGGTGAAGGGAAGAACTGATGGAGCTGTTTTCGTTCAGAAGAGTGTTTATGGGGGGAAAAAAATCAGGAAAACGGTCTATGCATCAATCTCTCAAATTTAGTTCAGAGCATTATTTATATTGCCTCTATACAATTACGAATAGAATGGATGGCAGAGGAATGATAGAGCTGGTAGGTGACAGCTGAGACGTGCAGAATAGTGAAGGTAGCTTGTCACGCTTGTGTTGACAATTTCAGCGTAGCCTGAAGGATAATGAAATGCACAAAATAATTTTCAGAAACATTTTAAAATAACCTGTTTATGAGCTCACTTCTCTAACGTTTTAAACTACTTTGGCAAATGGGATTCTCTGCACGTGGTATTGATTTAGTTCCTTGGTATCACAGGCTTCTTGGGAAAGCTAAGCTCATGGTGCTGCCAGTTCTGCTGAATATAAGCAATATAAGCTAAATCTTGCAGTCTTTTCAAAGAGGAAATTCCATTTACTTTGTAACGTAACTTTGATTGGAGTAAATGCAACACTGCATATAAACTTCTAAATGGAAATTTGACAGTACGTCTTGGTCAACAATGGTTAAGAGGCAAATTTTGATTTTTTTTGGGGGGGAGCTCTGTTAGTTTTCATAAGAAAAATAAGATAACACTTCCATTAGATTAAGATGAAAATTAGTGAATTTCAGAAATTCAGTGACAGTAGTTTGCGGTTCAACATTTGTTCTCTACAGGCAGAGACTGGGGTTTTACCAATATATTTTTCTCCACTTTGTGCAACTGGCTATGTAGGGGGAAAAATGTTTAAAAGGCACTGTTGTCAAGTTCAAAAAATCTGTGCAATGAGAAATACGCAGAGAAAACTTCCTCAGCCTGTTTCCTCTAAAATGCTTTTGTAGTTTCCCTATACCTTTGTTAAATGCAACAGCTGAGTCTCTCAGCCTGTTCACAAGAGCTAGCAGCAGTTCAGGGGTTCTTTTCTACTTTCAGACAGATAAAACTGCTTGATTCAAACAAGAAAATAACATATTTTTTTTTAATAATAACTGTCCATTAAAATAACTTACCACTCAAATGTTAAGATGTCAATGTAATAAGAGAAGTATTTTCTACTGCCAACATCTCTGTAGAGTACGGATTTTTTTTCAATCTGGATGTCATGGATCCAGCTTTAAAATTTTAATTAAACCTATAGAGAAACATGTTTTAGATTTTTCTAGTAAGACTGAAGTTAGAACTCATTTCCTAGTGGTAAAAAAGAAAAGCAAATAAACTTTTAGTAGAGTGAGTAGTAGTTTTCGTATGCTAGCATTTGGTTTTGGTTAGTAACTTAAGAAAAATAATAATGTTCTTTTGAAATAAAAGCCAGAAAAAAGAATGGAAACTAAACAGAGTAAATGGAGCTTTTGAGCTTTCTGGGAATTCAAAGACCAATTGAGTGCTTAGAAAGCTCAGAGGGAAGAGAGATGGCTGCTTTCAGCTAGTGTTGTACTGTTGTAAAAAATATGATCTCTGACTTCAGTTTTTTTGCCTCAAGGGAAGAACATTTTGGGAAAGAACATTTGCTTCCTCGTTCTCCCCAAACCCATGTAAAATTTAGGCCTTGTATTACTGAATTCTCTTAGGATCCCCTTGAAAAGGAGACCGGTGTGAAGAGTTATGTATTTCTCAGTATATGCACGTGATAGTGATAATCATGCAACTCCCATGAGAAGGTGGGTGCGACTTGGAATGGAGGCTATGAAGTGTTTGGTGAATTACTGGTCTGCATTACTTTTTAATATGTAAAACAAAGGTAAAACCATGGATTTGGGCTGCAGTTTCTGCACATCTTGCTAGTATTTAAATGGTCCAGTGGTTTCATTTTGCTGTACGTGCTACGATTACATAAAATTGCACATCTTTGTTCCAAAAGGCTCGTGTTCAATTTGAAATGAGATGCAGAAAGGTGGACTGATGAAGAACAAGAGAAGGTAGAAAGGAAGGCAGGGTTAAAAACAAAAGCAGTTAAATTGTTTAATTATGTCAATAGTTTTACTTCTCTGAATCAGTTAAAAGCTTTTATTCTTCACAACAAATAATTATTGGTATTCCCGGACTGCTTTTAATGTAGTCACGTTTCACTGTTATTCTGGTAAGCTTGTCTCAGTAGAAAACCCAAGCATTAAGAAAGGGGGGAGTTTCTTTTTGGATAGGTCAGCTGTGAAAGCCTGTAGGAAGGATGCCATGTGAAAATTGCAAAAGTCTTTTTGGAAGACGTGGACAAATATGTGCTCAAGGTTGGTGTTAAAAGAGCATTTCAAAGAGTGCAGCAAAGGGCAGAACTCTGAAGGACCTTGGACATCTGTGAAAACTCCGTGGAAAATGCAGCCAACTACACTCGACCATCTCATGCTGTCATCTTGTAAAAATAAAAACTGCCATGAAAGCTTGGTTGCTGGCATAATAAAAAATCACATCTTTCAAATAGGCTAACAATCTAAATGCTCAAGTATTAAGTTAACTAACTAATTAACTAACTCAGGGGGGAGGAATCTGTTTTCTTTACCACTCCACAATTAGTATTTGCTAAGCTTAGCTTACTAAATATATACATCTAAATATATTGGTGTGTATATATGTATGTAAATAGTATTAAGTAGGGCTGTTAGGTTGAGCACGTGTTGGCCCCTGGATGTCTCGGAAAGCAGAAGCAGAGCATGGGATTTTCTGCAGTGACATGACACTGGAAGACCTCCTGCCTCTACCCAGCCTACAACCTTTACACAGCCTGTAGGAACTTCACTCTTTGTGTATATAGTATAAATACAAACTATAACTATAAATATGTACACAAAAAGTAATGTGTCTGTATATATAGTAAGTATACATTTTACATATATAGACTCCATAATCCAGGTATAGGTGGCATGGAGCTATGTGCTGTCAGCATGTGTGTGTAGGCGGGGATACGGGGCACAGGAGCAGGGTGTGATTTTTGTTCAGAGGCATGTCAGATTACTTTGTTTTATAAGAATCAGTGCGATAGGTGCAGTGTGAGTAGAGTCTCCTTGCCAGTACACCTTGCTGCTGCTGAAATTTGTTGTGTAGATGGCGATAGGCACTTGGCCTAATGTAGACCCCAGCTTTTCCAGTACTTTTCACACAGAAGCCTCATGTTCCAAGGACATGGTTTTTCCAGTGTTGCCTTCAGGAAGGATGTGGTTGTGATTCGTGTTCTTTACTTCAGGTAGAGCCGTTGTCCTTATCCTTGTATGGTCTTTGTACTGGTCAGTCCAAAGTATCTCCTCCCTCTGCTTTGAAATGATGAGCTCAGGAGCTGCAAATTGTAAATACCCAAATTCAATTGCAGCAGTTAGTTTTATTGATGCCATTGGGATTTGCTTGTTTATAAAGTGGAAACTGCAGTATCATTTTAATTCGGTTGTATATCATAGAATCATAGAATCATTAAGGTTGGAAAAGACCTCTAAGGTCATCGAGTCCAACCGTCAACCCAACACCCCCATGCCCACTAAACCATGTCCCTAAGCACCTCATCTACACGTCTTTTAAATACCTCCAGGGATGGTGACTCCACCACTTCCCTGGGCAGCCTGTTCCAAGGCCTGACCACTCTTTCAGTAAAGAATTTTTTCCTAATGTCCAACCTAAACCTCCCTTGGCACAACTTGTCCTCTCGTCCTATCACTTGTTACTTGGGAGAAGAGACCAACCCCCACCTCACTACAACCTCCTTTCAGGTAGTTGTAGAGCGCGATGAGGTCTCCCCTCAGCCTCCTCTTCTCCAGACTAAACAGTCCCAGTTCCCTCAGCCGCTCCTCATAAGACTTGTGCTCCAGGCCCTTCACCAGCTTCGTTGCCCTCCTCTGGACA
>VZTQ01005114.1:103897-120768 GCA_013400755.1 Pelecanoides urinatrix
TCCGGGACCTCCCCCGTTAACCAGGACTGTTGGTAAATGATGGAGAGTGGCTTGGCAAGCTCCTCCGCCAGCTCCCTTAGTACCCTCGGGTGGATCCCATCCGGCCCCATAGACTTGTGAGCATCCAGGTGGCATAGCAGGTTGTTAACATCTTCCTCATGGATTATGGGGGCTTCATCCTGACCACCGTCCCTGTCTTCCAGCTCAGGGGGCTGTCTTTCACTGTGGTATCTTTCACTGACAGACATCTCAATGAATGGACATATTCATTTTCAGTATTTTAGTCATAGGCAAGTTACAGAGAACTTCATGGTTTTTTCCATGGTTTCAAATACAGAGAAAGTATGAATGCTTTGTTTAAAACAAAGAAAAGTAATCTGAGTATTTAAAAAAAAATAATTTTATTGCCCTGGTTCCACATTATTGAGTTGTTGTAGCTTAATACTGTACCTCAGACACTACACACACTAATACAAATCTAGTTCAGTGATCAACCAGACTGACACATGCTGCACCAAATTACTTATGCACGCATATTATATGATGAAGTGAAATATGTGATAAGGAAGTGTAATTCTGAAGTGACAAGGACTCTTCTGACTTGGTTTGTTAGCTGGTATGTCTTAAGAAAGCCTGGCATCTTACTAGGGGTGTGATATTTGGAAGCTCTACTCCACTAAAACCAATGTGTTAAGATTTAAGTTCTCTATCTTTGTTTCATGATTGGGCTTATGATAAAAAATAGATTAGCTTTTCTGTTCAAAAGAGGTAAGGGAATAAATAGGTTTTGGTTTAGTCCTAGCTAATTTGCTTGCTAGATGTTGCTCTTCTTGGAAGACCTACGAATGAGACCTGAACTTGCCTAAATTTTAAAGGGTATTAATACTTTAAAGTGTATTACTCTTTAAAGAGTAATAATACTCTTTGTATTAAATACATGTATGAATTTATTATATATTTCACACATATGTGACCAAATCTGTCCGTGTGAAAACAGCAGTTTGCCGTATAGGACACCAAAGGTAACTGTTTTTCAAATGAGATTTAATTGTTGGCTGATATGGTACTGGTTTATTTTGGCTTTTTTTTATGTTTGAATTGAGCAGAACAATGATCCCTGATTAGGGTTTTAATTTTTTTTTTTAGGGTTAAAATCCTTTTTGCTGAGGCGTTGTGGAATAATTTAAAATGATTGCATGTTGCATCACATAAGAAGATGCTTCTTTCTTTTGGCTTGGAAGCAGACTCCCAACACGCTCAATGGAGAATTATGTTTTATAGCCTGTTAGAGAAGACTACTCTCCATGGAAGCTTGAGAAATTAGGGGAAGTAATAAAAGCCAGTTTTCTGGTTTTACTGGGTAATGCTGAGGAATCTCAAAACCCTGCAATAATACAAACCTAATAAGAGTAAAGTGAAGAATCCTCATCGTGTATCTCACCTGCAAGCCAAAGACTTAAGTCTCTGAAGTCCTTAGAGTAGGTATTTTCTTCCTGTCATGTTCTCGTTTGACACTTTAACTAGACATAGTTGACTGATCTTTAACAAGTAACTAAAAATATGTAGGAGAGTGACAAATATAAAATGAGTATGAATTAAAATGGTCAGAAGATTGACATGGAAATGTTTCTTCTAAATTTGTCAAAGGGAAAAGCAGAAAAACGTTTAAGACCTACGGTAAAGTAGACTTGAATGTGAACTCCAAGAGCAATATTCCTAGTTGTAAATTGGCTTCCTACTGTGTTCATCCTAAGAGGTATTTCTGGCTCCTAGGCTTCTGAACCCTTCAAATTTGAAGTATGACCTGCAGGACATAAAAGTTTCTATCAAACATTTGGATGAACTGTAGCGTGCATGTGTCCTGACAAATAACGCTTCCTTGGAATGGCAATTGGTGTCTACCTTTTTTTCCCCTTTCTTCTCATTTCAAGAGCCTTTAGTAATGTGCTGTGTGCCAGGGTGTGCAGCCATCTCTTCAACCATGGTTTTCCACTCTAAAGCATTCTCTGCTTCGAGTGGGAATTCTGTCCCCTTGCTTCATGCACGTACCTTCCCCCCCCCCCCCCACCCCCCCAATCACAAAGCAGGATGCAAAATTATTTTTCTTGGGATAACCACTAACTTCTCTGATGAAAGAGGAGGAATTCAGAGCAGAATTTCATTATGGCTACATAAAGTGCTGTGAGAAGCTAGGAGAGTGAAGCTGAACTCTTACTTGCTTACATGCAAGGAAGGCTGGAAGAGGCAGTGTGATGATACTTCGGCTGTGAAGTGTAAGGCTTTAATGCCTTATCATTCAGGATAACTTATAGGGCAAATTACAACTTAAATTTGGTAGTAGAAGAGAGATGCATACTCTCCGAGGGGCATATTCCTTGCTATACTATACTCAGTAGGCCTATGCCATATCAAACTTTGTCCCTGACTTGTTGTTTATTTGAATTTTCCTTACTGACAGTTTTCTAGCTGGCAGAGCCTGAAGTTTTCAGGAGCAGGTCTAACAGGGACAACCTTGGGACTTGGTAGAAGAAGCTGTGAGTGTTGACAGGAAGCTGCTGTTGAGAAATTTTTTATGGATTAGTTAATGGTAGAAGCCCTTTGTGTCTATCAGACTTCTGGGAAATAACACTGGAAATGATGTCTGGATTTCATTTATCAAAGTTATTGGATGTATAGTATATAATTAAAAACTTATCCTTGCTTCACCTTAGAGTTTAGTGAATGTAGGCATGTGATATTGATGACTAAAAGGTGCACAAAACCTGATTATAACATGGTTGGTGTTTGGTTTATAGGTAGGAAATAATTTTTTTCATGTTGGGTTACTTGGTCTTTGAGCTAGCTGCGGGTGCTTAGGAGAGGATGCCTTTTTTTGCCTTCCTCCCTCCCCCTGTCTAGTCCACAAATTGTAATAAGACTGGAGCAGAATTTGAAGAGATGTGCAATTTATGGTATGCCATATGAAATGCCATGGCGGGGGGACCAAAAAAAAACCCCAAAAAACCCAAACAAAACAGGGATCACGAATCTTCTGTCATGGAAAGCTAATGAGTATTTTCAGAATGAAGGCTAACCGGAAAGCAATGACTTGACATTGCAGTTACTTGCTTTAGGTTGCATCAAGCTGATGGTCTCAGTAACTTTGGAAGTCGTGCAGAAGAATTCTACGCGTCAAAAAAAACCAAGAACAAGGGGTGAAGTCTGTTTGTCCCTACAGAAGGGCACTCGCCGAGGCATCTGAGGGTTCTCATTGCAACAGATCAGTAAAGTTGAAGATAATACAAAATGATGAATTATTAAAATATGGCATTCCTCAATGTTTGCTGTTTTAAAGTTATTTTGATGTGTTCTGAGATGAATTGTCTTTGTGTCTTCATTCTGAATTTACAAAACAATTTAAATATTCTAAATTATTTCAAACATATTTCAATTTGTTCTATGTTTTGTCTTTTTATTTTCATATAGTCAAAGAAGCACAGATGCATTCAGTAAGGAATGTGCCCTTCTACAGCTTTTTATGACTAAAGGAGGAGTTGTACAATTGCATTTCAGTCTTTGCATTCCAAAATATTAAGTTGTGCTTTCAAATAGATGAATAAAGTTTTTGTTTAATAGAATTCGAGTGTAGACAGTATCTGAGGAGTATCTGGAGTATAAAATGCTGAGAGGAAGAGGTTTCTCAATGCTTTCACACAAGGATGGCTTACTTCTTCACGTGCTGATTTACTGTATAATTTCAACTTTGCTGTTTGTTTTGATGACAGTTTACCCTTTTCTGTGAAGTAGTAGCTACTAACTTGACAAGAAATGTCATCCACTGACTGTTTACGAAAGTTTTTTTTCCAGTGTAGTAAATAAAACATAATAGGCAAAATTGGGGAAAACCCTCAAATCCTTACAGTTTCTGGCAATCATATGTTTATTTCCACAGAACCAGATTGGGGTGAGAGGGAAGTGAGGCAGTAACAAAACACATCTGAGGTGTCTTTGAAGGAAAAGTTAATCCCTGCTTGCAGTCACTTACATGAATAATTCTTTTGATATCAAGTTGATCATACTGATGTAAAGGTTTTCTGTGTGTCATGAATACTCAGGATAGCAGAGCTAAGAATAAGCTACATAATCAAAATCGGAGTTTCTTTTTGGTTTACATATTCCTGAGGTGTAGATACTTTTACTAGTAAGTCCCTATCAGAGCAACCTGTATCGGTTGGAAATTAATGACTTTATGTGGTGTAATCACTTACTTTTTTAAACCAATGTATTTAAATGAAGTTAATTTATCCACCTTTTTTAAAGGAGATTAGATTGTATAAATGCCTGGGTATTTCACAGATCTTTTGAGAAGAGATCTTCATTTTATTTACAAAATTTACCTTTTATGTTTGAACACTTGATTGTAACGCATCTGTAACAGAAGGTATAGTATCTAATTCACAAGAAATGCTCTAAACTTTACCGGCCCACAGACATAATACAGAATGGAAATTGTTTTCAACCCCTCTTTAAGTTCCTAGTGCTGAAGGTGATGCCACTTTTCACTGAAGGTAAGCATACAGTACTGTTACTGTTGCGCAGGCAGCATAAATACTATAATACGAACCTGAGCCAGGCAGCCTGGGTTTTGATAACAATGTGCAGAAAGCAAGATTGTTCTGCAAAGCAGTCCAAAAAATGAGGCTATCAATTGCTGTCTCAGTGGGTAGGTGAGGCAGCTATGGCTGAAAGCTAGTTTGAATTGTCAGCATAAACTCTAGCTTGTGCATACTCTGAACTTACTGAATTCTCCAATGGAACTTGTCATAGATTGTCAAGAAAATTTATTTGCCGTATGTGAAAGAAAGATACCTGTCTCTGGGACTTCCAGGGGACAGTATTTGAATGCATGTCTATGCTTACAGAATATATTATTTCTAGTGTGGGTTGGTTCTGATTCAGCAAACGTTATCAACTTTACTTTCCACTGTCATCTTCAGCAGAAGACCGATCGTACTAAGGGAAGTGATACATGTATGCGTGTGGATATGTATGTACGTGTGTGTGTATCACAGAAACAGGCTTAACCTAGAAGTCCAAGAAAGAATGTGATGGAATGGAATTACAAAGAAGAAGAGGGGATAAAAAAGGCACGTGACACCCCTCATCTTTCATTTCTACTGTCTAATACAGAGCTAAGCCTGTGTCATGTCACAGAATGGCTGTCGCACTGCGCTGCAGCCCCAGCATATATTGATCCAGTTTGTCTTGTAAAAAACAGTCATGATTTAGTATGTAATAGTTTTTGTTTAGGTATTCTCCTGTTTCAGCCCTACCCTTGAGACAAAACGCTGCTTTTCTGATTGTTATAAACACTAATTTTTGATACAGATTGCAGTTTTATTTCCAGTACTTTGAGATAAGTTGTATTTTTTACATGATCCCATTCATTTGTTCTTGCTAGTTATTCTACAGCCATGCTTGCAAAGCCATGATCCACATTGTTTTTATTGTCACCGATTGCTTCAGGCCCAGTGATACTTACCTATTCCCCTTAATCCCCTTATCTGCTAATTGGAAAATTCCTTTGAAATTTCTTGAGGTAGTATTATCTTAACTCATTGTAACAGGTAGGAAGTCCTATTACTTCATACTTCTAGTTCATGTACAGAACTTTACTAGAGAGATGCCTCAGGATGAACTCGTCCTGTAATTGTTGATAGAGTTTTGAGAAGTGGGATGAGGGGTTGACCTGGAGTGTTTTGTTTGGGATTTATTTTCATTGGTTGAAAGTGCCTTCTTAAAGGTTTTTGCTTGATTTTTTTTTTTTGTGTTTGTTTGGCTGTTTTTTTATTTTTTAGATTGCTTGACAGAGTTTGATTATAAACTCTGTCTGCTTGGCTTTATGGTGGTTCAGTATGTCTCCATAGAGGTTTGGGAATAACAATATTGTCTTCTGTACAAATGAGTTGTGAGTAGCCTTCCAAATTGTAGTTGCATTGTTCAGCCATGCATGATTATAAGATCAGCTGGCGAAAAAAAACCTGTACTGCATACGAAATCTTGTTGCCCGGCTTCCATAAAAAACTATTGGGTTCATGCTGTATACCTGTCATTTTAGCCACAGGTTAAATGCAGACATGCAGGTAGTCTATTGCTGTTAAAAAAAAAAATCTAAGGGTGAAAAGGCTGAACACTATGATTTGAATGTAAAAAAACCCAGCAGTTTTAATTACTTTTGTGTTACAAATTCTGATGTTTAAGAACGTTTGCTATACAGGATGGGACTATCATCTCATTTGAAAAGTAGCTACCACAACACTTACATGTTTGTCATCTAGCACATTGAAAATTATCCATGAGAGTTGTAGTATGCTAATTTTTTCTGATACCCATATTTTTCTCTCCATACATTGAAAAAGATGAACTAGACTTCAGATCAAAAAAGCGTTGGCTTACTTTTTCAGATTTGTAATTGGCTTCATATTATTAAACTGAAAATCCTGGATACTAGAGTTTATTCTGAACAACTGTTCCTTAGTGGCCATCTGGGTTTTTTAGGTGATAAAACAATGTGCTCGTTTTTCCTAACATTATGATATTCTGGTGTACAATGCAAGATCTGTATTAAAGTCGACTTCCCTAGGGGCTTCCCCATTGTCTGTCTCTTTTACACCTTCCTACCACAGTATTTTTTTTGTGCCCTGCTTGCAGACTTTGCTTATATAAAATCAAAAAAGGGAAAACGGCTTGTGTTAATTCTGAGTATTTCTTACCTTATAGGCATTAAAGTAGTTTATAAGCTTCCAAAGTGTTAATTATTTTTCTTATAATATACAACGTGGGAAGACATAAAGCTTCAAGGTTTTTAGACTGATAATGCTTAGGAAGCTTGTTAGCTATGTGGCCTCCTGTCTGTTTATTACAAGATGTTACTAGGGAATGCTTTTTAAGATTATTTCAGTTTTTCTAATACTTTATTCTTCAGAGTTTTATGTCTAGATTGCCTATTTTGATTGCATCTTTAGTAACAATGTGACTGATCTAAAAGATCCTGGCCACAGAAACTATTTTCTTTTAAGGAGAGGAAATAGGTACAGCGCTACGGACTGAAGTGTTACTCCAGCAAAATCAGTGGAGGGAGTTCAGCTTTGACACAAGTGAAACTGCCTGTAAGTCAGCACCACTTAGTTTGTTTACATGGTGACCAAGTAAGGTCCGAATGACCTGAGGGCTTGTGAGCTACACTGGCAGGGTTGCACCCCCTTAGTCGCAACTGAAATACGTGCCTGCTACACTGCCTGTCACTCAGCTTCGACTGACATAATTATTTGATATCCAGACTTGAATTTGGGTGTATAATGTGGAAATTAGGTAGCGTAATATCTCTTTGACTTTTTACAAAGGTTTTTCTTCACTGGGAAAGACAAAGTGTGTCTGTGTGGTTGCCTCAATCTGAGTTACTATGACACTCTGAGATCCCATGTTCTAGCACAGCCCCTCTTTCCTGCTTGACCAGTGGCTATAAAGAAAGTTCATGGATCAAGCGGAAGAGCTGCTCTGTGAGGATTCAGAATCTGAAGTAGAAAAGCTTTGCTGCAATTACTGTTCAGCTAATATACCCACATTCTGCTCAGGGAAGATGATGTTGAGGGTTCATCATTACTTCACTGCCATACAAAACTCCTGAGATAGCTGCTGTAGAGTGAGTCAGTGTCTTTCAGCTTGGGGCTTAGTGAAGCAAGTCATCATTGACCAAACATTTTCTCAGGCCAGAGTCAAAATATTTTTTCAAGTACATCTCACTTTTCAGAGGCAAAAAAAAACCCCACAAAAACAAAACCAAAACCAAACACCAAACAAACAAACAAACAAACAAACAAGACTCCTAGTGAAAATTCATATCTAGGCAGTGACAGAGTGGCAAAGAACATAGAATCATTAAGGTTGGAAAACACCTCTAAGATTGTCGAGTCCAACCGTCAACCCAACACCCCCATGCCCACTAAACCATGTCCCTAAGCGCCTCATCTACACGTCTTCTAAATACCTCCAGGGATGGTGACTCCACCACTTCCCTGGGCAGCCTGTTCCAAGGCCTGACCACTCTTTCAGTAAAGAAATTTCTCCTAATGTCCAACCTAAACCTCCCTTGGCGCAACTTGAGGCCATTTCCTCTCGTCCTAAATATCTTCCTGGAAAATCCTTCTCTGAAGGACCTTCAGGATGGAATATTACTCTGTTTATTCTCTGGTTCTCTTATCAGATGATGAAAAGCAATCAATCTGAGGATGCTGACAAACCCTTAGAAAATGAAGTGGGTTATTAAAAAAAGAGTCTGATTTTTTGGAGATCTATAAGGTTTGTAAGAGGGAGGAGGCGTGAAAAGTGTGTTAAAGCATCTACCCTAAAATATTATTTCCTTTTGCACATATGTATCTTGTTTTCCTTGACGGAAGTGACCACTTGCATTTTAAAACGTAGTTCCTTATGCCAAACATTCTGGGGATATTTTTATCTCTAAAATTGCAACTATCCTAAAGATATCCAGAAGATTTAGCCAGATAAAATAGAAGAGTAGAATAATGGCTCAATAAGATCTTCTGGTCAAAGTCCAAAACAGTCCTTATCCCTGAGAGTCCGCCTGCAGTCAGAAATGCTGCTGTCACTGAAGGGAAAAGCCTAGTTAAGAAATGCTGGACTTTGCAACTTGTTGAAGCCTAGGTTTATTGAAAAGACTGTTAAGAATAAAAAAAAAATGAAAGAAATGAGTGCTTCAAAGCTAGTGCATTTTCTTCAAGTCTGTTTTTCTACAGTCATATTATCTGTTGTTTCTTTCAGTTCAGGGAAACAATGATAGTTGAACTATATATAAGTTTTTTATACAAAGGCAGATGTTCCTGTGCTTTTATATCTTAATGAAGGAAGGGTGTTACTGATTAAAGAGACAATTATTTAGCGACGCGTAAGAGATGAGCCTGTCCTTGCAGGCTAATAGTCTGTTTGAAACAAGGTCACATCATCAGCTACCTTCGGTGGCTAAATGCCCAGCTTCTTAACTTATAAGGGTAACTGTTCTGCAAAGGAGATATCTCAGCCTATTTTCTGCACATACTACTTTTTTTTTTTTTTTTTTTTTTTGAAATCTTTAGAGAGGTGAGAAGAAATATCAGTTTGCCTTTATGGACATCTCCCCATAGCTGATAAGAGATGTTACGGATCAGCTACTAGGAGAATGTTCAGGGCTCTAGTTCTTTTCCTTTCCTCATTTACACATGTGCATGCATACAAGCACATATATAAGAAAAAGGCTTATTTAAGAGGTTGATCGAGCTGATGAAGAAGCTTTAGCATCTCTTGCTGGCACAGTCTCCTAAAAAGATCAGCTGATGCCAGGGGTCTGATAGAATATTATTTGGATAATCACATCAGACTGCACCATTAGCAATTTCTTTGCTTTTCCTATAAAGATTATTTTTGATACTGAATATCAATATGCATAAGCTGGACCTTCGTTTGTAGTCAGATACAGTTTAAAGATTCATAATTTCCTAAAGCAACATCCTCAGTAGTCTTGCAAGGAATTTAACTCTTTTTTACACAACGATGCTTATAATAAATTGCAGTGAGACTTCTACAGTGCCCTCTTATAAGAAAGAGAGAGAGAGGTAGAACCTTTCTAAGAAAGGTCTTGACCATACAACAGTCTTTAAAGATTGGAGACAGACAGTTGTCTGTACACTAATGGTATCTACACAGCCAGATGCAAAAGCAGCGTTTGCAGCTTATTTACACTTACAAACATGACACTATTTGTATAAATAAGGAAGAAGCAATCCTAAAAACAGCATAAGCTTATATGGAGGGGGCTATTCTTGAGGTATTCAGCTTATTTCTCTTCAGAAAGATTTGCTGATGTGCATCACCATGCTTGATGTGTGTATGCTGTGTCTGGTGGTGAAGTTTGCTTGGGGTATGTGCACTGTAGACCAGTCCCTCAGTGAAAGGAGGAGAAGGGAAACTGGTTTAGAACTTCCTTCCTCTTGGAGGGAGAAGATAAAGAGGGTGTGACCCAGCTATGTGGTCTAAGAATAAGTCTGAATTGCCTGAGGTGTTTGCAGGGATTGTGGAGGTGGACAGAAAGTGAGAATCTTGGACAATTACTGTCATCAGTGTTCAGAGCAGAGGTAGTCAGGTACCATGGACACTTTTAAAAAATGGCATTTGGTTTGGAGCAGGCAATTTCTTTTGAATAATGATTTTTAAACCACATAAAAATTTGCATTAATAACTTGTGCTTTAAAAAATGGTGGATGATACTTTGTTATTATTTTTTCACCTTTCACTGGGAATGTCTTCTTGCAGGCATCTGTTTTGACTGGCAAAAGTTATAACTATAGGCAAGGAAGAGCATCATCATGCTCTCCGAGGCTTTGAATTTACTAACACTGATGTTATTAAAATCAGTTGCCACTTAAGAGCTGTGAGAGGAGCTGACTTAGAGACCCTTTTTGAGACAAGATACTGCTAATCAAACTACATCTAAAAACTGCACAATTAGATATTGTGCTAACTTCCGTAATTGTTTTATATTGTAGATCTCTTATGCATCCTTTTTTCTTTAATAAAGATTGTTTTCATTAGGTTTCAAATGTGCATATAGTGCATGATTTGCCTTTATCATAGGGTACAAAGGCAGCTGAGATTATAAGAACTGGTGTGAAAGAACTGTTCCCAAAGCAGTACTGTTAAAGTGGATATATGTTCATCTGTTATACAGTGGCTGCTTACATTATGCTTTTTATATCACTATTAAACATGAAAAAGAGAGGCCCCCCCCCCCCCCCAAATTGCTGTTGACTTCTACCTGAGATTTTAAATGGGGTCTATACACTTGTAGTGTTCTGAAAGAGAAAGCAACCTAACATCAGAATTACAATTCTAAGTTGGATCAAAGGTGTATTGAGCCCTGTATCCGCTCTGACAGAGACCAACACTAAGACACCTGGGGAAGAGGACACCCCCCATAATCCAAGAGGAGGCAGTTAACGACTTGCTACGCCACCTGGACACTCACAAGTCTATGAGGCCTGATGGGATCCATCCGAGGGTACTGAGGGAGCTGGCGGAGGAGCTTGCCAAGCCACTCTCCATCATTTACCAGCAGTTCTGGTTAACAGGGGAGGTCCCGGATGACTGGAGGCTCGCCAATGTGACGCCCATCTACAAGAAGGGCCGGAAGGAGGAACCGGGGAACTACAGGCGGGTCAGCCTGCCCTCGGTGCCGGGGAAAATTATGGAAAGGTTCATCTTGGGGGCGCTCACGAGCCACATCCGGGACAACCAGGGGATCAGGCCCAGCCAGCACGGGTTCATGGAAGGCAGGTCCTGCTTGACCAACCTGATCTCCTTCTATGATCAGGTGACCTGCCCAGTGGATGAGGGAAAGGCTGTGGATGTGGTGTACCTGGACTTCAGTAAAGCCTTTGACACTGTCTCCCACGGCATTCTCCTGGAGAAACTGGCGGCTCACGGCCTAGACAGGTACATTCTTCGCTGGATAAGAAACTGGCTGGACGGCCGAGCCCAAAGAGTTGTAGTCAATGGAGCTAAATCCAGTTGGCGGCCGGTCACGAGTGGTGTTCCCCAGGGCTCAGTTTTGGGGCCAGTGTTGTTCAATATCTTTATCAACGATCTGGATGAGGGGATCGAGTGCTCCCTCAGTAAGTTTGCAGATGACACCAAGCTGGGCGGGAGTGTTGATCTGCTGGAGGGTAGGAAGGCTCTGCAGAGGGACCTGGACAGGCTGGATCGATGGGCCGAGGCCAACTGCATGAGGTTCAACAAGGCCAAGTGCCGGGTCCTGCACTTCGGCCACAACAACCCCAGGCAACGCTACAGGCTTGGGGAAGAGTGGCTGGAAAGCTGCCCAGAGGAAAAGGACCTGGGGGTGCTGGTTGACAGCCGGCTGAA
Source organism: Pelecanoides urinatrix (assembly GCA_013400755.1). Taxonomy (NCBI): domain Eukaryota; kingdom Metazoa; phylum Chordata; class Aves; order Procellariiformes; family Procellariidae; genus Pelecanoides; species Pelecanoides urinatrix. Next base: position 115,847 of record VZTQ01005114.1, read on the forward strand.
CATGAGCCGGCAGTGTGCCCAGGTGGCCAAGAAGGCCAACGGCATCCTGGCCTGTATCAGGAATAGTGTGGCCAGCAGGAGCAGGGAGGTGATCGTGCCCCTGTACTCGGCGCTGGTGAGGCCGCACCTTGAGTACTGTGTTCAGTTTTGGGCCCCTCACTACAAGAAGGACATTGAGGTGCTGGAGCGTGTCCAGAGAAGGGCAACGGAGCTGGTGAAGGGCCTGGAGCACAAGTCTTATGAGGAGCGGCTGAGGGAACTGGGACTGTTTAGTCTGGAGAAGAGGAGGCTGAGGGGAGACCTCATTGCGCTCTACAACTACCTGAAAGGAGGTTGTAGTGAGGTGGGGGTTGGTCTCTTCTCCCAAGTAATAAGTGATAGGATGAGAGGAAACGGCCTGAAGTTGCGCCAAGGGAGGTTTAGATTGGACATTAGGAAAAAATTCTTTACTGAAAGAGTGGTCAGGCCTTGGAACAGGCTGCCCAGGGAAGTGGTGGAGTCACCATCCCTGGAAGTACTTAAGAGACGTGTAGATGAGGTGCTTAGGGACATGGTTTAGTGGGCATGGGGGTGTTGGGTTGATGGTTGGACTCGATGACCTTAGAGGTCTTTTCCAACCTTAATGATTCTATGATTCTACGACAGAGCAAGCCTGCTGTTATTATGCAGAACACTCTTCCAGTCCCCACTAAGTATCGTAAGCCAGGAACCTGGCAGCTTGAAACTTAGTACTACTTTATGGATTTGTCATTCTTGAACATGCCTAATCTGTCTTTGAACACATGTAAGCTTTAGCTTTCATCATGCGGCAAGGAGTTCTTTAGCTTATAGGCACCTTGTGTGAAGATTTCTTTGGAAACTTCCACTTGATAGTTTCACTTGATGACCCTTACTTCTGGTACTCAATGCAGTTATAGAAAATAGATCCATATTCCCCTTCTCCATTCCATGCATAATTGTATGGATTTCTACCACATATCATGTAAATCATTGCTTTTCCAGGTTGAGGCATTCCCCATGAATTTAGTAGTATATACTATGGAAGCTGTTCCTTAACTTTTAGTGCTCCCTGCCAGCCTTCTCTGTTCTTATTAAGGTTTACTTCATTACTTTTGTGAGAGGGAGATTAGATCCATGCACAGCATACAAGATACAGGTATACCATAGATGTATATATTAAGATAATGATGATGATCCTTTGTCTTATATTGTTTTCCTAATAATTCACATTCATATTGATTTCACCAATGTTTCAAGGTATTGAGCTGATATTTTTTTGGAACTCTGTTCTAATCCAGGATTTTTGCTTTTTTTGGAAAAATAATGCACTCCTTGTCTTCTGCACAAGATTCCAGTGGCTCGTGTGGTTGCATGTGCTCATTAATGCAGTCTTTTAGAAGTGTTTCTAAAAATTTGGACTGAGTTTTACAGGCCTGTGGCTCACCACGTATCCTCTGCAACATTATTCTTTTTTAATAAGCATTACTTTATCCACCTCCAAGTTACTTAATACACATGTTTTTAAGCGGGAGGTTGCACACTCCAGTTAGTGGGTCTCTTATTTCTTTCGTGCATTATTTCGCTGTGTTGGGGCAAATGCCATCTTCAGCTGGCACTTTCATTGTTTTGTGTTTCATTCAGTTGTTCCATCCCTTTTTCTGTGGCATTGAATTTGAGACTGTTTTCTCAGTGAGTTCCTTAGAAAGAGCTTGTTGAACTTTTCCACATTGAATACAGAAATAATGAATATGTGCAGTTCCTCTGCTTTCGTCTTCATCTTCATGAACATTCTTTTTATACCTTGCACTTTGGACACATACTCCTCAGGAGTGTTTTCAAGTCTTGATATATGCTCGAATAAGGATTTATCATTAGCTTTTATACCTTTTGAAAGTTGTTCTTCAGCTACTGTTTTGGCCGCTGTTTTGACCTGCATCATTTTCCACATTTAATCTGGTAGTTCATGATATTTTCTTTTCCTTGTTTAAACACAGTTATAAGTTTTCTGAAGGCTGCTTTCCTAATCTCTAATTATGTCCTTTTCCCTGCTGTTTAGCCATGATACCTTCTTTTTATTTTGTATTAATTTGTCTCAAACTTCAGTATAATGTCCTAAATAGTGTGAAATCTTGGCAGATGGTAGAGAAATCATTAGCTGCTCTTCTCAACCTCTTTTTAGCAAGCCTCTTTATTCTAATGCGATTCCTCTCCTTGAAATCAAACACAACTGTAGTGATTTATTTGAGGTTTTGCTCCTGTGAAGATGTTTAAACTGCATATACGTTGTGATTCCTTGATAGATTGTTTCTTTGACTGTGATATTATGGACTAGGCCATTGCACAAGTGAGGACCAACACAGAAGTTACACTCCCTGTATGGATTGGCAAGGACTAGCCCTTCCATGCACTAACTTTGCTGATGTCTAAAAATTGTTAGCATCACCCTCCCCTTTTCATTGCTGTAGATGTACGCCTTGTTAGGAGTGTGGGTTTTGCCACTTCAGGATTTCTGTTTTCCCTGTGCTTGTCACAGTTGCTGTGACCCTTCTGGCTGGTGACCGGTAGTGTAGTCCTAACATTGCACCTATCCTGTCTGGGCTTGGAGTTTTAGTTCCTGTGGTTTTACATCACTGCCTGACGTAGTTTGTTAAGTTGGTATGAGTCCAACGGGTCTTCAGCAGATAAATATAGCCATGCTATTTATCTGGGTGTGATAAGGAAGAGGGTTAATCTGAACCCTATTTAAATCCCTCTGTTATCTTCAATTATACACTGAATTTCAAAGATCGGTATTGCTTAGTGTTAGCTCTGAGTCACGTGGAAGAACCAAAGAAATGGAATGTCTTAGTATTTCCATTACTGAGATCTACTTGATGATCTTGTAGGGTTTTTAGAAATAAATGTAATACACATAAATATATATTTATAAACAAAACGCTAACAAAAATCAGAGGCTGAGAATTCCAGTCTGTATCACTTTTTTGCCTTGCCCATGTGAGATGTAGGGAATATTATATTGTGTTTACCTTCTGTAAATAAATAGAGCATAAGTACTTTCTTTTCATATGTTATATTTACTTGGCTTTTTAATACATTTATAAAACTTGTAGGCCTATTTCCTATGTCTGTAGCGTACATTCTCATATTGCCTGCCTTTTTATAGACAATTTTCTGTTACTTAAAAGACTTTAATTGACTTACTTCTCAAGTTTCTAGTGACAGTGGGTGGGTTTGGGGTGAGTGTTCCCCACATAGAACATTCATTGACATCAGAACTATTAATTTTTTTTTTTTTTTTTTTTTTTTTTTTAGATTAGGAGTTTTAAAAATTACGTGACTGTAGAGTTAATGAGATGGGACTGTAAAGTGATCTGTCTGGTGGAGTGGGTCTTTTTGGTATAAGTTATGGGCATGTGAAGGAAAAGATGATTGGAAGCAGTCACCACTGGGGTAAATCACTCCTGACCAGCTTGGTTGGTTTCTTTGATAAACTTACTAGATTTGAGGATGGGAGAATAGCAGTGCATGACCCTTACTTTGACTTTAGCAAAGCTTTCAACACTGTCTCCCACAGTATCCTTTTATCTAAATTAGGACACTATGGTCTGGATGGGAAGAGAAAAAGGATATACTACACCTGAAGGCCAGTAGCAAGTGGAATATCCTGGGACCTGTCCTGCTTAATGTCTTTATCAATAACCTGGTGGAAGTAACAGAGAACGCTCTACTCAGATTTGCAGTGACACGAAATCAGGGTGACCAGTTGATATCCCTGAGGGCAGGGCTGCCATCCAGAGAGACTGAGAGAAGCTGTAGGAATGGGCCAGCAGAAGAACCTTAAGAAATTCAAGAAGAATAGATGCCAAGTCTGCATCTGGCAAGGAATAAGCCCATGCAATGACGCAGGCTGGTGCCCGCCTGCCTGGGAGCAGCTCTGCAGGAAGGGACCTGGGGCCTTGGCAGACACAAACTGAGCATGAGCCAGCAGTATGACCTGGCTGCAGGGATGGCCAACAGTGCTCCAGGCTGTATTAACAGGGGCACAGCCAGGACATCAGGTCAAGTGATAATCCCCTTCTACTCAGGACTTGTTTGACCACATGTAAATTACTGTGTTCAGTGTTGCACGCATACCCCACCCAATACAGGAGAGACATCAACAAACTGGAGCAAGTTTAGTGGAGGAGGCACCAAAGATGGGCAGGGGGTTGAAACACGCGTCCTGTGAAGAGAGCCTGAGAGAATGAGGCTTGTTGAGGANCAGTTTCCGTCGTTGGTGATTTTCAAGACCTGTCAAGTTTAAGCCCTGGCAACCTGGTCTGAAGCTCACCCTGCTTTGAACAANAGCAAGTTTAGTGGAGGAGGCACCAAAGATGGGCAGGGGGTTGAAACACGCGTCCTGTGAAGAGAGCCTGAGAGAATGAGGCTTGTTGAGGAGGCTTTGTGGGGGACCTACAATGGCTTTCCAGTGCCTAAGAGGATGTTATTGAGAAGAGTTTTCACAGTGGCACATGATAGAAGGACAAGAGGGAGGCAAAGGTTGAGACAGGAGAGGTGCACACCTGATATAGTGTCCTAGTTTCGGCTGGGATAGAGTTAAATTTCTTCCTAGTGCTGTGTTTTGGATTTAGTATGAGAAGAATGTTGATAACACACTGATGTTTTCAGTTGTTGCTAAGTATTTTGTCAAGGACAGCTTCTGTGCTACCAAGCTGGACTGGGAGGGGGCACAGCTGGGACAGCTAGCCCAGCTGGCCAACGAGGTATTCCATACCATGTGACATCATGCTCAGTATATGAACAGTAGGCATGTTCCAGGAAGTAGTAATTGCTACTTGGTTATCGGTCAGCGCGGGTGGTGAGCAATTGCATTGTGCATCACTCATTTTGTAAATTCTTTCATTATTATTATTATTATTATT
>VZTQ01005114.1:120913-171808 GCA_013400755.1 Pelecanoides urinatrix
GGGGTGGTGGAGTGAGCGAGCAGCTGCGTGGTATTTGGCTGCCTGCCAGGTTAAACCATGACATATAGGAAAATCTTTTTTACCACAAGGAAACTCAAGCGGTGGAACAGGTTGCCCAGAGAGGTGCTGCAGTTTCCGTCGTTGGTGATTTTCAAGACCTGTCAAGTTTAAGCCCTGGCAACCTGGTCTGAAGCTCACCCTGCTTTGAACAGGAGGTGGGACTAGATGATCTTCTGATGTCAGTTCCAACCTGAGTTTTCTGGTGAGTTTGCTAACACTGCAGTCATCCTTGTCAGCTGTTTGACTGGACTGATATATTTCAGAAAAGATCATGAGTGGGGGTGGTGTGTGTATATATATACACACACATATACATATATGAAGAATTTGAGATATATTAATTGAAGGCTTTTAGAGAGACTAGGAGTGAAAGTGTTGTTAATGACATAAAATACAGAGCAGTTAGTTGTGTGTATCACAGTTCGTTGCTAAATAATAGTTACTAATTTGCTGTTCCATGACTAGAGGCCTCGTCACTATATTTTACATTCTTACATGGAGTACTCAAAGGCAGGGTAGATTTTCTTAAAAAGGAGAACAAGGTGGGAAGCTAGGGACTTACACAATGTCAAGCAGTGGGCAAATGTGCCAAGAGCTCAGACTGTGAATGTTAATAGCTGTCCTTTTGTCCCTGCACAATTGTTTATTCTGTCTTTATTCTTCATGAAAGCATTCTGTTCCTCTCTGGATCATCATCCATCATCTTCTAGTACCCTTTAAATACTTTCTGTAGTCTCTATTTATATCCATTGGTTTTCTAATTAGCTGCAGCTTAAACCAGTTTAAATTTCAGGTGACTTTGTATTCACCTCTCTACAGTCTGAACCCAACTCATTATTGTTTCTCATTGTCCTTGGAAAGGAAGACTGGCATGGGAAGACAAATAGTCCATGAAGGAGAGTCAGATTCAGTACTTCTCAATACTTCCCACAGAAGAAGAATGTCTTCCTCAGTTACTAAGGCTTTGATGGAATTCAGTAAGATTTACTAGGTTTTAAACTCAATTTGGATATATCAAATTCCTAATACAATCACTAAGAAAAGAAGTAAGCCTAACACAAATGCTGGTGTATATGAACAGCAGGTTTTTTTCGTTCTGCTTGCTTAAAGGTTGTTGAGCACTTTTTCGCCAGTGTGTCCGTTTCGTTTAGGCTGGGTTTCTTGTGTTTCTGTGTATTACAAGAAATCAGTGTTGAATACATCCATCAGTGTAACATCTCAGTTTAAAAATATTGCCAGAACACAGCACTGAAAATGAAATGAAAGGTATTCCATTGTAATATATTATCTTACATTAAACTAGATTATTTGAGTGCAGTACTTCACTCACATCTGAAAAGTTGTGGCGGATGGTGTGATAATACCTTGGACTTAATGCAAACAAACTCTTTGTGAAACATTCAGAATGAAAAGTATGATTTAAACTATGTACACTTTCACAATGACAGATAAAAGAAAAACTTCCGTTGTTAAACTAGACTGAAGATTAGTAACCAAATCCAGCTGCAAGCTTCACTGAGGTATGACGGTGAATGAGCTCAGCATAACCTTGTTTCAGGCGAGCATTTGGACCTAAGGTGTATGCACTCTTTCTCTTTTTGCATATAACTGATGCTTTGTGTCATGGTGCAAGGAAGAGGGGTATGTATTTGCTCCTTTGCAAACAGAAAGGAGTGTATTTCCAACATGGATCCATGTATGTGGTTCCTGTGAACGTGCATGTTCCTTTTATTTGGGGAAGGGAGCATAAAAACTCCAGTTATAATAATGATATATGATGCAGTTCTTAAATATTCAGTTTTCTAAAAGTTAAGAAAAGACTTAAATTAGGATGGTGCTTTTCAACACTTTACTCATGGTCACCACCAAGAAATGTACCTTGTAAGTAACAAAAGATCCATTTTTCTCTACAAGATAGTAATTAGCTTTAGATTTTCTTCTGTAAAGAGAAACAATGAAAATACTAAGAGCTTAAATCATTTATCGTAACCATCCACTAATTGTCCATTAAAATGGGGGGTGAGGGGTGGTGTAGGGAACGATGACATCAAAATGAGAAGACAGCAACGCTCAGGTGTTCTCTTGCCACCTTTACCCATGGCAGGAGACTTGAGTCAGTCACCTTCTGAGACCCCAGTTCCTTGGCTCTTTGAGAGACTAGTCAAGGCTTAATCAGGTACTGTTCTGTAAGGAGGTGATATTAAGGCAAGACCTCAGAGAAACTTTACTTTACCACTACTGTAAGTTTTACCTGAGCTGCTGTTTTGTCCAGTCTTTTCCTAAGTCGTGCAGTAGCTGAGGGAAACCTTTCCCATACCTTCTGGAAGAACAGAGGGAGCAAGAAAAAGCTCCAGTTGATAGAGAAGGTGTCGTACTAGAAGCAAGGGAGTCTATAGATATTTTTACAGGGAGGTTAAGGGGGCTACATACTATAAATTGTGAAGTTGTGACAGGAGATCTCAAAACTGATGTAATTAGGAGCAGTTTAGCTATCTAAAATTTGTTTACAGTTGCCATCTGAACCATCTGTTCTCTTTCCTTGTGTTGTAGTCAGTCAGGGTAGATGATATTCTGTAATAGGTGAAAGGTTTTTTTAAAGTATGGTTTATGTCTCTGCATATACATTGATAGAGTACATCTTATAACGAGGCCTAGATCCCATTGGTGCTATTTGGGGATGCCACTGTAGTAACAATGATACATTACGTGCCGTTAATGCTGTGTTTGCAAAGCATTTCCAGTTAAAGTCATTATGCAAATGTAAGTTGCCTCCTTTCCCCATCTGGTGGTTTGCATACAGGCTATGGCATGCTTTTCAGTGAAATAATTTTTGGTGTTATCTTTTTAAAAGGCTTATCTTTAATGTTGGCAGAGGAAGGGGAGGACTTCTGTCACAGGGAGTCATAATGTCCGTTAACAGGAATTGCCACCAGTGTGTGGACTTCTTGGATATACAACTCTGTGCTCTAGCACTTGAGCTGATGGGTAATTGACAGCAACAGTGTTATGGTCTATGCTCACTTGCTGGTTAGGGTGTGGAGACTACTGTTTAGTGTCAAAAATCGCAGCTGCTTTCAAGGTGGCCAAGTAGTATTAGGAGCCTAGAATAGGTGTTCCATTCCAGACACAATACTGCAGTATGCTTCAGGGTAATGGGCAGGAAGATGCAAGATGGACTGGATCTGGTTTCTAAGCTGCACCCTGATCCATAGACTTGGTTCGTCCAGATCATGTATGGGAAACCAGACACAGCTTATTCCCCTGTATCTTGGAGAGAACTTCATGCAGGCTGCCACTCTGACATCTGTCACAGGGACCACAGGATGACCAAAAAGGCTGGAGAATCTGCTGTCATTTTTGACAATGAAAGGTAAATTCCATTCTGTGCAGGCATTAACATCAGTTGAAAAAGCAAAATCTTCATTCAGACCCACAGAATAAAGGTTACCTGAGAGTTAATGCATTGTTATAGATGTCTGTCTTTCACTGCAGTTTTTATCAGGATTTGTCAGTCTCGTATGTACCCATGATCAGGCTATTTGAGGGCCCATTGTGAGTGTGTACCTAATAGTTTATAATAGTTATTTCACAACATAGTAATCACTTAAGAGTAATTACATCTTCTAATTTCATTTTTACAAAGTATTAGGAGTTTAATTTAACATCTATGAAAGAATGTGTTCAGTCTGGATATGTTGCTCACATTTTTTTCTTGAATATGAAGAACAAGACTATGGAACAAATAATGCTTAATCTGAGGTAACATGAACAAAATAACACGCAAAACATTTCTGCCAACACTAATAACTACTTGCTGTAGTGTTTAATCTTGTAGAAGCTAACCCAATAGGTTTTTGTCGTCCAACCTAAATGACTCTTGTGTGTTTGATGCAAGACAAGTCCCAGCAGTTGTGATCAGCACTTCAAACAAAGATGCAATAAACCTTTCTGCAGCTTCAGCTGGAGATGTGTTACCTTCCGCTAGGATCACAGTATGTCTTTTTCTTAGTAATGGGGTTTTTAATTCTATTTATAGTTGATGGACTATGATGCAAGCTTAGTCTGATTGTGGGGCCAAATCACAGCGAGTTTCAACAGCTGGTGTATACTATGGACTCAGTATCAAAATGCCTTTCTTTCCTCATAGAGGCTTGGGCTTTTTACCCCCTATTTGTGGATATTGGTAGATATTAATCACCTGTTAAATATCTTTTATTTATAAGAACACCGCAGAATGAATTTAGTGTATCCTAATAGCATGTTAAAGGAAGGGATAAAATCCAACACCCAGGATAAGTTTTCGCATATTAGTAGAGTACACAGGTGCAGAAATACCATAGAGTTGATGATCCTGCTCCCCTTAATACGTACTACTGCAGGAAGTTGTATATACTTATGTATGTGTATATACATATGCATATATATGTATAGTTGTATACATATCTTCTAATATACATACAGTATCTGTATTTGTATAGATATTATATACACTATATATATAATTATATATCACATATGTTTTTTCCCAGAGGGACTGATGTTGTGAAGTTAGTATCCACACTTGGGAAGGAGCTTATGGTATTGCTATCCTTTCATTGATGTTCTGCTTTACCATTTCTAGTTGTTGGTTCTGAAATACTAATACTGTTAAGGAATTAAAAGAACAAAGACAGCCAAGTTTTCTGTAAAGTAGACTTTTGGCAACTAAATGTAGAGGACTGCAAATCCTCAATAATCTTTTTTATCTTTAAGGAGGAAACCAGGGAACACATATAAGTCAGATATTAAAAGGTACTTGTTATTGTAGCTAGCTGGCAGCTCCAAACCTGTTTGTCAGATTGCATCATTTCAGAATTCACATCCTATTCCACTACCACACTAGAACTGTGTGACCCACTTCACCATAATCTAACAGAAAAAATTGTCCGTGGTTTGGGAAAACCATGTTGGATTCTTTCTTACTGGCACAACATGGCATAGAGGCTAGAAGAAAAAAGCTCAAGATTAAGTTAAAGTGTACTATTGTAATATTTCATCATATTTTACATTTTCAAATCACTTTGGTAACTTCCATTAATGTATAAGTGTACAATGTATAAAGCATCTCAGTGTTTTATAAGTATTAGTAGTTAAATGATAAAAATATGATTTAAAAAATTGTCTTCCATTTTAAAAGGCAATTTCAGGATGAACAATACTAAATATAAATTTTAAATTGGAGTATTGGATATGTCTCTATCCCTACAGCCCATGTTTTAACCTCAGGGGCTGAAAACCTGTAGCTCTGTCATGTGAAATCTCTAAATAACCTTCCGGTTACATGAAAAAAAAAAATTACAAATAATAATCAGTTTATATTGTTTATTTGATTTAATATTTAATGTGCATTATGAGTTTCAACTCATCAACTACTTGCAGTAATTAACTGTGGAAAGATAATTGAGTTTATAATTTATTTGTGTCCTGTATGTTCGTGCTAGTACTGATCGAAGAAAAAAATTAATAGAAATTTTCCCATAATTTGGAATAAAATTTTCACTTCGGTAATTTTTCTTTTTTTTTCTATAAACATCATAAACATGGGTTGTTTTATAAATATTTCAGGTGTTAAATATTCTTAAGGAGAGACTTAAGCATCTTTTACGTCCTGTTTTTCTTCCTATTTATATGAGAATAGGCTGAAATTATTTTTTTCAATGGGCCAGAGAATCCTTAAGAGCAAAATGCTTGTTATGACAAAAAGATGTTTTCAGCTACTTTATGTTTTCGTTTGCCCCTCTGATCCCATTGAGCAAATCACCTTAGTGCTATGAGTGGTTGCAATTACATAGAGCTTCCAAGTAGCTTTTGTGGTTTCAGTTATGTAATATAATCAGGTTGTTAAAAAATTTTTAGTAGAAACAAATAGTTTGTATTGCTTTGCCTGTTGCTTAATTATAAAAAGAAATTCAAATTACATCTTTGCCTGTTCAATCATCATCAGATGACACAATAAAAATACTTATTAAGGTGAAACATTTGACATGGAAAATATTTGATGTTCCTTTCTCATGTGAATAGTCCTTTCTTACACAACTAGTCATTATCAGTTCAAGAGATTTTGCTTCTGCAAAGACTCATTAATGTTAATGAGGATTTGGGAATTGGTGCATATATTTCTCTGAAATTAAAGGTATGTGAAATACATTTGATGAGTTTTATTTCTGTACGAGTGCTGGCCAAGAAACTAGAAGAACACGTGTGATATGGTTAGATAGGCCATCTACATTAAGAAAATCTTTCCTTCTCTCTCTCTCTCTGGGGAAAAAAAAAGAAAAATAACAAAATTTTAAGTCCTTTTTTATCTGTTTTATTAAGCAGAAAAATGGCATTATTCCCTGTATTTTAACCTCTAAAGGGTGAAGAGCTGAATTTATTACTTGCATTTTGCTGTAGACATTATGTGCTGTCATAGAAAGAGGAAGGAAATCAATGTTTTATATCTCACAGAGTAAACATTATTAAATTCTTGCATCATTAAACTTGAAACAACTTAGTGGTGTTTTAATAACTCTGCAGTATATGAGCACTAAGACTGATAATGCAATGTTAATTCTACCTAACTAGAAAAACTTTATGTAGGCTAAATAGAAGATGGCTATCCCACTCTTGAAAAGAGCTAGTTAGAATTGTAGAATTTCTCCAATTAGCAGGGACCTCAGGAGGTCCTAATCCAACTATCTTCTCAGTGCAAGGTCAACACTGAATTTAGGCCGGGTTGCTCAGGGCTTTGTCTAGGTGTGCCTTGAAAACGTCCAAGGATAGGGATTCTGCAGCCTCCCTAGGCAACCTCTTATAGTGCTTAATTCTCCGCATATTGGACTTTTTTTTTCCTTTATGTCAAGTCAGAGCCTCCTTCATTTTAATTTTTGACCACTGTCTTTCATTTTCCACCATGGACCTCAGTAAAGAGCCTAGCTCAATCTTCTGTGTAACCTTCTGTTCGATAAAGGAAGGTTGCTGTTAGGTCCAATACCCACCCTAAGCCATCTCTTCTTCCAGTTAATGCAGCCCAGTTCCCTCAGCCTCTTCTCATACACTGTCAGCTCTTTGCCCTGTGGTGGTGGCCCTCTACTGAGCTCCTCCTGGGTTTATCAACATCTTACATTGCTATGGACCAAAACTGGGTGCATTCCAAATGCAGTCCAATGAGTGTAATCCCTCCTCTTGATGTATGGGCTATACTTCTGTTAATACAGCTCAGGATGCTGTTAGGCATGATTGCTGCTAGGGCACGCTGCTGGTTCATGCTCAGTTTACTGTCCACCAGGAACCTCAGGTCCCGCTCCACATAGCGGCTCCTCAGACAGTTATTTCCCAGCCTGTGCCATTGCAGGTGTTTATTCCTAGAAGCAGGACTTTGCATCTGTCCATTTTGTATGTCATAAGGTTCCTGCTGGCCCATTCCTCCAGTCTGTCTCGGTCCCTCTGGATGGCACACCTGTCCTCAAGTGTGTCTGTGCACCTCTCATAGGACAAGAGACAGCACGCACTAGTTGGAACACAGGAATTTTGGATTAAATACAAAAGATTTATGTTTCTATCATGCAGTTCAAATATTGGAACACATCCACAGAATTTGTGAAAGCTTCATCCTTGGAGATAGCCAAAACTCAGCTGGATAAGGTCCTGTGGAGCCTGGTCTAACTAGACCTGCTTTGAGTGGGGCTTGGACTAAATAACTTAATGAGGTTTCCTCCAATTTAGAGTTTTCTGTGTTGCTCTGACTGTTCTTCCTCAATTTGATATTGTCCCCAAACTTGATGGGGGGACGGGGGTGCATTTTGTTTTCTCCTCTATGTCTTTAATAAAGATACTAAAGAAGATAGGTCCCAGAACAGACCCCTGAGAAGCTCCACTTGTAACAAGCTTTCAGGTTGAGTGCAAATTAAGTCTGCATAGCTAGATAACATCCCAGCTTGGTGTCGTGGTTTAACCCCAGCCAGCAAAAAATAAACGCCACGCAGCTGCTCACTGCCCGCCCCCCAGTGGGATGAGGAAGAGAATCGGGAAGGGTACAAGTAGGAAAGCTCCCGGCTTGAGATAAGAACAGTTTAATAATTGAAATAAAACAGAAGTAGAACAGCAATAATAACAAGTGGGAAGAACAACATTAACAGAATGTACAAAGCAGACGATGCACAGTGCAACTGCTCACCGACCGTGTGTCCTGAACCGTGCGAGCCCCATCCCCCCACCTGTTTTTTATACTATGCATGATGTCACATGGTATAGAATACCCCAGTGGCCAGCTGGGTGCTCCCCCCACCCTGGTGCAGGCATCATCCAGCATCAGCCAAAGCATCAATGGGCCATGAACGCTCCTTTCACCGAAAACACAGCACACCCCCCAAGCTATGGGGAAGAAAGTTAACCCTGTCCCAGCCAGAACCAGGACACTTGGATACAAGAATGTCATGGGACACCATGTCAAATCCTTGCCAAAATCAAGGTGGATGACATTCATGGCTCTCTTCATCCCCAGATCTAGTTATTTCATTACAGAAGGTAATGATGATATCAAACGTGATCATCTTTGGCTCGTTATTCCCAATAAACTACTTCTAATTCATGTACCGAGAAGTGGCTTTCAAGACTACCTACTCCATGATTTTTCAGGTGCCAAAGAAAGGCTTACTAGCCTGTAGTACTCTAGTTTGTCGTCTTGCCATTTTTTAAATACCAGTGTAATATTTTCTTTTCTCCAGTTATTGAGGACCTCAGACAATCTCCACGCCAATGTAAAGAGCAGCCTTTCAGTGCCATCAAGCTCTCTCAGCACCATCACATGTATCCTCTCTAGTCCCATGGGCTTGTATGGGTTTAAATTTGTCAAGTAATCCCTGAATTGATCCTCCTCTGCTGCTGATAGCTTCTCTCCTGCTTGAACCCTTGCTCCAGACATAGAACCCTGGGAGACCTTGTTGGTGAAGACTAAGACAAAGAAGGCATCGCGTACCTGGACCTTATCTGTGCCTGTGATTACCGATTTAGCAGTGAGCTTGCATTTTCCTTGTTCATTCTTTTACTGTTAATGTAGCAACAGGCGCTGTTCTTATAGCCTTTGACATTGCTTGCACATCTCAACTCAAACTCATATTTAGCTTTCCTAACAGCACCCGTGCATATCCAAGCAGTATTTCTGCATTCCTGCTTGGTAACCTGTCCTCACTTCCATCTCGTGTACCCATCCCTGTTACGCTGGAGCTCAGTGGTGAGTTTCTCGAGCATTTCGTTTGTTATACTAACATACATAATCTTGGCTTGTGGTCTGTGCTCAGTATTAAAACTTGAGGTTTGTTTCTGGCTGTTGCACCATTGTCCTGTGATAAAGCTGAGGATAAAGTGCCAACAATAAATCAGTGGATTAGCCTTCATGCTCCTTGTTTAAATTAGTTTTACAAGTAAATGAGTATTAATAAGGACGTATGTCTGGAATTTTCTGAGGAGCTTGAGCCAGCTTTCCAGTGATAACTGAATCTCATCCATGTTTTGCTTCTGTGTGTAGAAATCATGCCTGTACATTCATATACTGAAAAATTGAAGACTCTTGCCATGATACTCTTCAAACCTGAGAAAATGAGAAAAATATGGCCTGTCTGGAAGAAATTATATGGAGGAGGTGTAGCCTTTTTGTGTCTGTGTAGTATTTGATGGTGTCTGTCATGAATTCACAGTAGCTGAAAGAAAAACTTGATCTCATAGGGCAAAAAAAAATCAAAACACTGTTTAAAGAATAAAAGATAAGACAGCGATGTAGGGATAGACAGCAAAGCATATGGTGCCAGGAGCTTTACGCTGGGAGCAGTCCCACTCTCCGTCTTCATTATTAATGTGGAAGGAGTGCAAACATATGCTAACTTTAATTCTATGTTTTGTTTTGCATAGATCGAATCTTATAAATTGAAGGATCTTGTAGTTACCAGTCAGGACAGAGAACAACGTGATTTGGCACAGTTAGTTTTTTATTTAAAAAAAAAAAAAAAGGCAAAGTAGTATTTGGCTTAGAAATGACAAACTAATGTAATTAGGGGAAATGAGCCAAATTTATTTATTTAAAGATAGAGACATTCATGTAGGAAATAGTGGTACTAGAAGAGACCCTTGAGATTTCTTCGCTGGGGCTGCAGGATGGGAGCGCAGAGAGCTGCTTTCCAGAGCCATCGGCTCGGAACTGCCCTTTCCTGCAAAGACGTTGCTGGTTTGTGGAAGAGGGGAAACAGGTCAAATGGGGATTTG
The DNA here is from genome assembly GCA_013400755.1 of Pelecanoides urinatrix. Taxonomy (NCBI): domain Eukaryota; kingdom Metazoa; phylum Chordata; class Aves; order Procellariiformes; family Procellariidae; genus Pelecanoides; species Pelecanoides urinatrix. Next base: position 131,252 of record VZTQ01005114.1, read on the forward strand.
AGGAAGACTACTAAACTCTGTGACAGTTTTGAAGGAATATAGACTTTTTACTTTAGGTGATTTGTAATGTTAGTAATTGGTTCCTCTGCACTTAAACGAATCAAAGTTCAAGGACTCTGTTCAAATTTTGCAGGGGGAAAAACAAAAAAGATAGACTATATGGCAGAATCTGCCACTGCTGTAAGGATGTTCTAGACAGCTATGAGCATGGTTAATAAAGTGTTCTGAAGTCTTAAGCAGAACAGAGACTACAGGCAGCCATTGGATTTGGCCATTTTGCAATGTGAAAATGTCATCTGAACACGTTTAAAAACATGAACAACAGTTAACAGAGAAAGAGAAAAGTCACACCGCAGTTAATCAGCACGAAGCTAGCTAGCAGTGTAACTGGAGGTGGGTTACAGCAGCCCAGAAAGCCAAGGGTGTTTCTTGCACTGATATTCCTTCAGGCATCAAGTACTTGCCTGCCAACACTGTGGTGAATGAATCTGGGGGATAGACAGAGGCGAGAATTTCCCTTATGTCTGCTGTCTGGGAAGTGCTGTATTTCAGCAACAAGTATCTTTGTGTCTAACAATACGTCTTTCTTCATTCTTACTTGCATTCTATGTGGAATAGTGGTTTGGGTCTTATCTTTGCAAAAAATAAACAAAAAGAAAAATAAATCAGTGACCCCATAGAATAATTTCAGAGCTTAAACTCTGTGATCTACTTTCCTTACCTGTGTTTTCATCTATTTCTTTTAAAACTTTTGTTCAAACAGTCAGTAGATATAAAAAAGCAGAGAATAATTAAATAGTGACCTCTCAGCTGCATTTGGGGTTATACTTGACATTTACTTGATATTTGCTAGTGTATCTTGCTGGTTTTATTCCCTATAGCTTCTTAAAACTTTGCTTCTATAATATGTATGGAACAAGTGCTTTTTAGCATTTAGCAACTAATGTTAGCTTAACATTTAATAAGTATGAATTCATTAAATGTTAAATTAATAATTAATAAAAAATACAAATTCAGAAAATGAAGATATAATGAGATTGTTGATACCAAATTGTTTTTCTATTTTAAATGACTCCTACAGGAAAGTTCAACAGCGATTGCATGCTGTGTTCCTGTTACAATTTCCTCTCAAGATTTTTTTTTCCCCCCCCCTAAAAAAGAAAGTCATTGCACAGTAAGCTGGACAGCTTTTTACATAGCGTATGTAACATAGTATTTCTATGAGTTACTTCCTATAGAGATAGCTCCAGAATAATAGTCATGTACTTAAGAAATTATTCTAATGCACAATGTATATAATTACAGATTCAGGAGTGTATATCTAGGAAAATACCTTCGGATTACAGATTTAATAATAAATGTCTGAGGCGATTTTATTTCTACCGCACATGAGCTTTGTATTGCTTGAAATCATGGAGCCGCTGTTTGAGGAACTGTTGCTTGGCATCTTAGAACATCTTGCTGTGATTATATCTTAGTGGGGGTAATACATGAAGAAACTGGAAAATGTACTTAAAAAATCTAGCACCATAGTAATTAAGTGAAAAAAATTGATCATCTGATACAACAATAGGCAAATAATTATTGAAAAGGCAAGCTTCATGTGCATTTTTTATCGAGGGTAATCCTCTTTATTTCAAAATATAATCCAGATAATCTTGGGATTTCTCTTGGTTGGTTTTACAGTTTTTGAAGTTAGCTTTAAAAAATTCCTTTTCTCCAGTCAGATTAAGAAACTTACCTGATACGTGCTAGTTTTCAGTTTCATATTTTGATTTTCTATAATCTCTTTGGTTGTCTCTCAAAATGCAATGATTCCTCAAGACAAAACTGCTCAGTCACTATCAAAATGTTAAAGTATCAGTAAGATTTTTGCCTTTTAGTGTGAAAAATCCCAGGCAATCCAAAGAATATCAGGGACTCAGTGTTCTCTCTAGTATTGTTATGGGTGAATTTTTGTGTCTCGATATTTTCCCTGAGGTAACCAAGAGTCTCCTCTCCACGTTTGCAGTGGCTGGGCATCAGATCACACCAGCCTGATTGAACAGGAGAGAAATGATGAGACTTCAAGCAATGACCATCCAAGTTAGAACTGCTTAGATTTCTACGTGTTGTGATTTACTTGGGGTAAAAATAAAAATATATTAACATACAATATATATATAGGGAGTTTTGAAGTAGAGTAGTGCTTAGATATAATTGTTTACATATATATATAGTTTATTTTCACATATTTCACTAAAGTAGACTAAATACAGAAGATCAAGTGCAACCTTTTCAAACAGGTCAAAATCATTTAAACCAGAGAGGCTTGTGTACTTTAGAAATGCATGCCAGCTCAGTACTGGGGGTTCCAGGTGTTATCCAAGTTAACTAAGCTGCAGTACGTGAGATTTCATGTTTCAAGATGGTACTTAATGATCTTCATGCCTTTTCGCTCACTCTGAATTGATTGAGGCTGGTGAACATCAATTGATAGAGGTAGTGTCGGTGTCGGAACTGCACAAAAACAGCTCAGTAATTTGTCTGGCATTTCCACTGTTTGCCCAGTTGTGATCATAAAAGTTTAATGAGTTGTTCAGTAATCAAGAGGATTTGAGGCCTTTTTGAATACAAGGCATGGAAAGGGCGTTCAGCTGGGATTAATGTATTACCTGAGTGTATTTTGGAATCATACGTTTGAGTTTCACAAAGTATGTGGTTATGATTTCAATAAAAAGTAGTTATTAGAAGCTTGAAAAAAGTAGCTAAAACACTGATTGTTAATAGTCGTTCATGATGGTCAGCAGACATTTATTTCAGCCTGCCTTTTTCTAAATTATATTCACCAATTAATGTATTCCAGTGATCTCATTTTACCACATGCAGTCACTAGTTAGAATAAGCTCAATTAAAGTTTTTAAGAAGTGTCTCAAGCTCTTTTTTAAACAGTTTCAGATGGACTCAGATACTGATTTTTGGCCATAAGACTCTTGAGTAACAAGGTATTTTGAGTATTGAACTGATCATGCAAGTCATACAAAATCTCTAAAGGGAAGGCACCAAGAGGCTGAACTGCTTTGCTGGCTTATTACTTTAGAGTTTATTGCTATTCTTTTCTTTTCTCCCATTTGTCCCTTTCCTCTTGTTTTTTCACAGCAGTACTTTTTTCAGAAGGTTTCATAATTTTTAGCTTTTGCAAATCATTTGTTTGTAAAGATTTGACAATTGCCACTTCGGTAGGAAATCAGCAAGTATTCATTAATCACTGTTTGGAGTTCGTTACTGTTCTCTGTATATCTTTACCCAACAAAGATTAGAAAATGGTGATTAGTTCAGCAAAAGCGTTCTTAATGTGACTCTCACTTTAACTTGTAGTATTGCTTTATCCTCCCACCAGCTTGTGCTTCCATCTTTTCAGATTTTATCATTTTTGCAGGGATGTGCCAGATGCATGTTCAGATACAGCCTTTCTAAGAACGGTGCTGGGAATGCAACAGGTGAGGGTAGCCTTGCCTTTTGAGTCAGCTTCTGATTCAGAGCCCAGAGTGGTGGTAGGGGTGTGCCAGCACAGAGGGAGAAAATGCAAAGCCCTGACTCTTTTTAGTCGTTAACAGGCTTTATTTCTTCCTTCTGTGAGATTATTAGCTAGCTCCAAAGTCTGTTTTAGCCTTACACTGAAATAATGATGTGCTTTTTCTGAGCGTTTGGAAACTGTGTTTAGGTAACTGTTGAGTCCCAGTTCAGATGTGACTTCATTCTTAAACCATACCTTTTTATCCATCTCAGTAAATTGACATGTCTCTAAAGTATTTTCAGCTCTTGGAATGAGATGAGAAATGCACAAAAATTCCTAAGGCTCTCCATTCATAGATTCTTATTGACTTTGCACATTGCAAAACAATTTAAATGCTACATTGCTGTTACCCTTCACCTCTATGCAAATGGTTCTTCCATTACTGAGTCATCTCATGGGTGTGATGCAATCAGTGCTTTAGATGCTTTCTGAATTCCCCTTCGCTACACCACAGTTGGAACAGTTTTTACTATTTTATCTACCTGTAGGTAGAATCACATCATTTCACTATGCCTATCTCGAGCTGATGATCTAAGCCCACTCTTGAATTCTCCTTCATTCTTCACTAGCTTGTGTGCTTTTTAGATGAACAGATTTCAAAGACCTCAGAAGCACTTCTTGAAAATTAACTTTTCTCATCCTTTTACCTCCTTTTTACCTTTCCTCAAGCTCCTTTTGACAGGTGATTTGCACTACCACAGTGCTTTCCTTATGGTGTCCTAGAGGAGCATTCATACTGCATTAAGCTACCCTTTTTATTAAGACAATCTTTTTGTTCTTCTGTAGTTCCCTTCTCTGAAGTTGAGTGAGACTGTGAAGGATATTCTCGCCTTCATTTTTTACATAGGGATGTTGAACCAAAGTACATTCTGGTCACTTACAGAATCGCTCTTCAGTTGCAAGAGTTCAAAGAAGAGCTTGCATGCCAGCAGAATCAACAGTTGCACCTTCTGTTATGGACTCCTTAAGCAGGAGTTTTACTCTTTCTTTGTCTTCATTAATAGTAGAAGCCTCATCATATACCATGTGCTATTCTGCAGCCACCATCTTGTTCCTTGCCCTGCCCCCACTTCAGTGAGAAGCTCACTCATGACCTTCTGTATTTGAAGTGCTAACAGGTTGATTCCCTTAAGGTTCAAACGAGCTCCATCCCTCCAGTACAGGCTTCTTGTTTCCAGCATCTAATGTCTCATACAGAAGTGTCTCCACTCCATAATGAATATGAAACCTCACTTTTTTGCCAAGCATGTTTGCAATTTTGTCTGTTTACAGTCCTGTGTGGTATGCAAGTACATTGCTACATGGAGGACCTTGTCTTCAGCTTCCCTTGCAGGGTCCCAGATTTTCTCTCTAAAACCTTTCTCTTGCCTTTTCCCTGTGCTGCTGGTACCCATGGAGAGCAAATGTACAGGCTTCGTGAACCCAGTGCTTCTTACCTGGGGATCCAGAACCTTTGTGCCCTTCATATGACCTTTGAATCTAGCAAGCAAATGACTGCATGATGCCCTCTGGTCTTGCAAACTCACCTGACCCCAGTTCCTAGGTGCCCATCCCACTGTAACAACCCACCTCTTCCCTTCATCATGGGTGCCTGGTTCCAGAACAGAAGGGTGCATGGCCATCTTTGGATAGAAAGGCCTCGGTGCTGCAGTCATTTCCCTATCACTGGTCTAATGCCATGACCTCCTGCCACGTGATGTCGTGGGTGTTAGTTTGGACTTGATCTTGTTTTATGATGTTCCTGAAAGTCTCTTCTACCAGTCTTATCACCCTTCATCCTCTTTCTCGGAGGAGTTGGTTTCTGTGTTTGGAGACCAGACTGCTCACCAGTGTCTCTGAAAGTGCTACGCGTGACCCATGGACTGTGTTTCTGTGAGTTCCTTCAGTCCGACCCTCTCAAAAAAGCTACCAAAGACAGTGTCTACATCATGGTGCATCCAGGCTGCTTTCCTAGGGGGCAGGTGTTTGTACATGAGGTGTGCAACAGACACCTTCTCGCTGGAGCTCTACCTTTGTTTTTCCTATCTGGATGTGTAAGAGTGGTTCTTTAAGATGGCTTATGTGTCACAATGATTCACCTGACTGGCAAATTTCCAGATGTTGCCAAATTCCCCCTGGATCCATACTTCCATTTATCTTCTCAGCTCGCTTCCATTTATGTTTCAAACAGCTCTGCTCACTCTATGCTAGGACTTGCTTTGCTCACGCAAGGGCTTCTTGCCCTGCTTCTAGTTTCGGAATTTTGGCTGCATCTTCTTTCCTTCCCTCCTTCCTGCCACCCCCAGTGCTTTCCTCAGTGAGTTTCTGTCCTCGATCTTACTCACAAAATTCAGAGATAAGACTGAATTTTTGTTGATGCAAGAGGGACGGACAAAAGAAAAACATGTAAATATTTTATGTTGCACAAAGTAATATATTCACGTAATGTATTTTAAATTACTGGGAAAAAAAACAGATTCTGTTTTTTGAAAATAGAGCATTAAACAATATGCCACGGACAAAACAGAATTTCTGACAGTTCTGATTTCAGTTTAAACAAGCACTTTACTGGGGGGATTGTATTAAAGATTTTCTTGTATTTAAGCATCGATTATAAAACACACAAAATACAAAAAAACCAAATAGATCACAACTTCTCTAGTGTAAGGGAATCAGACCAAAACCAGCTACGTCCTCTGATCAGGAATCAGTCACACTTAAGGGAGAGTCAGGTCACAGCTTGAGGTTGTCTTGCTGCCCTTATCCATAACATGGGTGTTGATCTACAGTTACCCCATTTTTGAGGGTATTCTTGGAGTTGGCAAGGCTTGGGTGGGTCCACCTTCTTCGGGGCATCTCTGAATTTGCTCCCTAGGCATTTCCCATGATCTCCCCTAAACTCTGAGACCAGGATTCTTAAATAAGTTGTTATCAAGAGCACTGGGTTGTTGACTGAACCATGCCAACATGCATCCGTCCCGTATTATTAGCTTTTTGGGTGTTTATTGGTCCCAGAAACTGTGACCTTGGCCTCGCTGGACTGAATAGCTTTAACCACTTAAGACCACTGGAGCAAAAGTCCATCATCCTCAACACAAATGAGCGAAGTGCATGCACACTCTTACCTTGTTATACCAAGAAACTCCCAGTTTAACTAAAGGCAGTTCTGTGGATTAGTTCTAAAATTAGCTTGAAGCATCCTAAGCCGTGAATAGCTATTGTGGTCCTTCAGGTATTTCACAGAAACTCTTCCTAAGCTTTCACCCCATATTTTGTTTTCTATTACTGTGGCTGCATATCTGTGTTTGGTTGCAGTATCATAGTGCATTATTTTGTTTACTTTTGCTCAGAATAGATGACTTGTGTTTTCAAGATATTTTGTGTCAGAATGAGTTTTGCGTAAGGAAGGATACATAGCTGCTGAACACTGAGTGATTCAGCAGTGTTCCAACAGAACAGACTTTGACATATAGATGTGTAAATGACATGAGTTTTTCCAATATACAAGAGTTAAAACATTGATTCATTTACTTATCCCTATTTTATCTTGCTATATTTATTCATTTGTAGCCTGGATGTCTTCCTAAAGGACTCTTTCAGACTTCAATTATAAATTTCCATCCATCATAAAACTTCTGTGACCATTGTTTCATTATGATTGTCTTGATGTTTGTTTGTACTACAGAAAACTGAATGCAGATCTATAATTTTGGTGTTTCGTAGCCTCTGAATCCTCTGTCTGGCAATTTTAATATTCTAGTAGTATGTTGGGGGTTTTATATATTTATATGAAATCTGTTAGGATTTAGTTTTGCATTTCATACTGTGCCTCATGAAATATGACTCAATTCACATTCTTCAGTTTGAGTGTTGTCATCTATTCCTAGAGTTTGTTGAAAGGCTTGAAATTAGGCATGATTATTAAAACTTGTGTTCTAGGTTGTGGAAAAGTACTTTTTTTTAAAAAGAACCTCTTTATCTGATCATTCTAAATGAGATGTCCTTATTAACAAAGTGGAAGAGGGAGTGAGGAAGCATAGCAATGAAAGCCATACACAATTCTGGTTTGGAAGCCTTTCTTGTAGTACCTCAGGAGAAGGATAGAGAAATATAAAAGAAATTACAAGAGTCAGTAAATAAAATACTACTATTTATATACAAATTGATAATGTGTATGAAAAAGAATGTGAAGAAGTAAGGATATGAGATGGCAAATCATATGTTTGAAAGGTATGTTATTTGAGGTACAGTAGTTTGCAAGACTTTTTTTCCGTGGCCAAGTGCAAAAAAAATGCATTACTTGAAAGCTAAACAGGCTACCATGCAAGAAAATATCCTTCAGAATTAGTCAGAAGATGGACAGGCACCCTCTGTGCATTAAATTTAATGCAGGAAAGCAAAAGCTAATTAGAATTTTCTGTATGTATTGCTGTTTGCAAGAATTTTGCTATTCCTTTGGGTATTCAGAGTGTAATTGTTTTCCAGTTCATCTGAGAAACATTTGCTGAAAGAATGTAAATAATTGTGTTTATCTAAATCAAATTTTTACTCTTCATTGAAGAAGCAAATTGCAAAATCTGAAAATAATGGAGAAGCAGATCACATAAACCTTTGTTGCTGTTAAAAAGAAATTTATGAAGTTTCTCATTAACTTAAAATGAGTATTAAAATATATAATTGAAATTACTTTTATAATTTGACTTCTCACGATCCAGCTTATGACATTTTTTCAATAAAAAGACCAAAGCAGGAAAAAGAAAGGTAAAGTTCAATGTATTAGAAGTGAACTATTAGTAAACAGAGATCAGCAATACATTGGAAGGCAGTTACATTCTAGAGGCACCGCATGCTTGCACAGCTCAATGCTGAGAGTGTAGCTCCTCTAAGAATCAGATACTTTTCTTCGTTCGTTTAATACATTGTTCCAGAAACTACCGTAATGTTTAGTCTTGCGCTTGTGTTCTTTTAGCTAGCTCTTTTTTCATCATGTTGTTAATCCGAATTATACCTGCTATTAGGAAAGAATCTGCTTATTAAGAAAACAAGGTTTGCCAAGACTTACATGCTGAATGTGATCAGTGTCTGCATAATTCCTTGAGGAGACAGAAGAACTTGGAATGCTGAGAGTGCCTCAATCTGACTCACACATTTTTTCCTCTCCCCTATAATATTTACAAATTTTATGTGAAGAAGCACAAGAAGGACTAGTAAGAAATTCTGATTCACAGTATTTAGAATGAAAAAGTTCTTCACTGTCTAACCATTAACCTCAAATTTTATTTCAAATTTTGCATTTAAAAATTTTGATTTTTGAGACACCACGTTAAATTTGATCTTTTTTCCCTTGACATGCACTGAGCCATAAATGAAACCAGTGTTCTCAAATCTGGAAATCAGTTCCCTAATCCCAGTCCATTGTCCAGTGGATACAAAGTATTTCTCAAATTATCAATGAAATTCCAAACCAGAGCTGTCTTCTCTGATTTTGATTTTTCTTAAAAGATTTTCTACAACTCTAATAATTAGGCACTTTTTAGAAGTAGGAAGAATGTGAGTGCAACATTTAAACATCATTAATCACAAAGTGAATTTGCCTAGTGAATAGATGTGAGACTGATTCATATGTCAAAGTGGTTTGTCATCTGTGGAGCAGATAGAACATAATAAGAAATGAGAATTTTTATTTGTAGAATTTTAAAATTCATAATAAATGTATTTTTATGAAAGCTAACTTGAAATTCTGACATAATAGCAAGTCCTTACCTTTACTAAATACTTTTTTAGTTTTTAAAAACAAGCAGGTATTAGGAATTGTCCACAATGTAATGCACTACACCTGCTAGATTCAGTGAGTCTAGTATGGGGTTTTACATCGTATCATCCATAATACAGGATAAATATTTCCATAGCACCTGGCTCAAACTGTTGGTTTAATCCTTTTCTTGTGACAAAGACTGAGAGGGTAATCTCCGTCTGTAAGGCTTCCAGGATTGCTATTCTCTCTTATGCTGCGGTTTACAAGGAAAATTTCCAGGTTTTCTTTGCTGCTTAAGAGGTGGTCTGCCGTTCGGTCCTGTAGCTGTGAGAAACAGTAAGCACTGTAGGCTTAGTCACTCCCTTAGCCCACACTACCTGGAATCTGATTCCCCCAGTTTTTAATGGCATAAACATACATGCCAATTCTCAACCCATAGCCAGCTCTTTTACTGGGAAAATATCACTTGTGATCAGTTAAAACAGTACAAATTTCTCGAGTTTGACATCCTGAAATCAAGGTAGGCAAAGCTTAGAAATGGCAAGAACTTACATGAGACGGAGAAGAACGTAATAAAGCAGTTCAGTGAGAATGCCCTCGGTATAGAATTGCTCAGGCAGACTTTAGTCAATTCAACCTGTGGATCACAGTGTTTGTTACACTAGAAGAACATGTATTTCTTCCCGAATTTCCCTGCCAGCCCAGTAATTTCCATCAAAACATCTGAAGAGCAAGTGAGAAGTTTTCACTTTCCCTCCTTCTCCTTTTTGAGGGAGGGGGAAATGAACTTATCATAGGATCCATCTCAAAACATGGTATCAGTGGCAAAACTTGGGGAACAAATACTAAATTAGGAATAACAAATGGCCAGGACTAGATAATGTTCATCCAAAAGTAGTAAGAGCACTTTGAAACAAAGTAGCTAAACTGTAGGCTATTGTGTGATGATCATTTCCCCTTTTAGCCCCTAGAAACTGTTGGATGTGATGCCTGTTTTCTGAAAGGGCTTCCAAATAGATCTAAGCAGCTCAGATCTGTATTACGTTTGCATCGAACTAATAGAAATGGCAATGAAGAAAATTGTGATGCCACACCAAAACCAGATGAAATTGATTTTGGGTAAATAGGAACTGATGTATGTGGAAAAAATCCTGACTTTGCATACACAGTGATGCGTTTTATTCTTGTAGGAGGCAAGAACAAGGGTCTTGTAGTGATAACAGGTCTTTCCATTAAAATGGCTGTTCGGTGGTCCGCAACAACAGTAAAAAGGAGGAGGTACTTGGAAGGAGTGACTGAGTTGAACCAACCGCTAACGCAACCCAGAATGGCTTTTCCTACTTTCTAACCTATAACTTAGCATGGCATTTTTGACAACTTCGATTTATCTTAACAAGTTCCTTAGCATTTCAGATGGTAAGTCCTGAATTGCCTCCCAAATTTGCCAGTGTGATCTCCTGCCTGTTGCAGTCTGTTTCTCTTCATCAGGCCTTCCAATGTCATACTGCAAACTTCCAAAGAATATGCAGTCAGAGATTTTAGTTTTATTGAAGTAACAAGGATCTTCAGGCCAAAACCCTTGATGACAACCATTTCATCACTCTGGACATAAACTGGGTTAATATTACCATTTGTGAGTAAAATAAGCAATGGATTAATTTATATATTTCATATTCTTTTTAGATACAAAAGATGAAATGTGGTTTTATGCCATGTATCAGGAGAATCAGAAACTGCTGTTCTTCTGCTACTGCTGTTTTAAAAACTATGGGCCTTAATTTGTGGTACAGTAAAAGGTTTTAAGTCCATATGCAATAGTTCTCAAAGTCTTCTTAAAATCTAATCCAGCAGTAAGCCATGTTTTCTTACTAGAGAATCTTCTCATTCATAAAGTTGGGTCTTTTTTATTAAATTGAATTATAGAGATTAACCACATCCTGTCCTTTCTTCTGTGGAAGTGTGTTAGTCCTTCACTGTCTGTCATCTGAGCTTTTGCTTTGTGCGTCCTAAATGATGTTAACAACTGTGCTCCAAATAGCCTTTCAGATCAGATCTGTGATTCTCCACGATCAACTGCCATTTTCCATATTGCCCCAACAGTGCCAGTCTAACTTGAGACATTTGATTTATGAACAAGTAGAATAACGTGGCTACATGATCCACAGCAGTGTTTGGCATTTAGAAATGTAGGATAAGACTGAAGATTTTAGAAAAACATAATTGTCTAGATAAAGTGTACATTTGTACATTGAAAACGCTACCAAAAAAAAAAAAAGCCCTACTAGAAAATCTAAATACTCATTCATGCTGTTTGTGATAGAGATAAATTTTAATGTCTTCACACTCCAGAGCAGCAAAAAAACCCATTAGCACACAGATTCTCACAGTCATTGACTGTGTGGGAAGGTACAGATGGGGTTTTTTTCTTCATTGCAACAATATCACTAACAGCAGGAGCCGAAACATACTATGTCATGTCAACCTGAAACAAATTAGGATTTAAGAATCTAACAAAGTTGGGATTGCTCAGTAGTGCAGTTTGCTAACAGAATGTCATTGCACACAAATGGTGTGTGTTCAGAGTGAGGTAGCTCTGGCAGTTAAAATATACGTGTTTCCCCGTTGAGCCAAAATGCCAGCAGCTACCCCACTGTGGGTTTTAGTGTGATACGCTGATCCCAGATTTTCCTTGGCACTGGATGGTGAAAGAGTTGTATGGCCAAACAATTGAACTGAACTTAAGTTCCATTAAGAAAAATACCTGGTAACCTGTCAAAAACTTAAAATCTGCCTAGATCAATGGTTACCATTCTGTGATGCACAGAATTGCACAGATTCAAATTAAAAAAAAAATTATATAATGTGTGCTATACCTAATGAAAATGTTTTGAAAAAATATTACTAATATTTTTCGTAATAACTGAGGTATTAATTGTATCAATTTTGTATATTATTTCTATTACAGTGAGAAAGAAACCAAAAATTTAATGGGCAGACTTCTCATTTTATTACCAAGAAATATAAATGTTTGCATTTTTGCTTCATATATAGCCAGTGCTAAGAAGCATTTAAGAACTAGATAGCTCCCTGTGCAAGTGTCTTAAACCTGATTTGAATTCATGGTCACAGCCATGTATGTACAGTCTGAAAGAAAAATTTGAATACAGAGATGTTAATGGTATACACTGTCCCTCTTGTTTTATTAGTGAAAAAAAAACCCAACTCATTTACGTGCGTGCTGTATTAACAAGACAGTCAACATAACTCCAAATTCAAAATTCTCTATAATAAATAATGCAAATGCAAAGCTATGGTATCCTTCCAAAAATTGGCTGTCCTCAACTCAGTTGTTTTGTGAAGCAGGACACAGCTCTCTTGTTCCCAAGTGTCAACAGCGCATGTTAGAATGCTTTGTACGGACACTGCTCGTCTGTGCGATGGTAGTATCAGCTTGACCTCCTTCCTGTTGCAAAGATACTTTTTTTAACTGCTGTGTTTGAAAAAGTAAAAATTGTTGTATGTATGTTAGTTTTTCATTCACTTCAGAGAAAACTCTGTTCTTGAATTAGCTTTAAAAGTGTTCAAACATGAGTGTCATATATAAACTAAAATAAAAGTTTTTACAGCTATTTTTTCCAAATAATAAAAAAGGCATGTTAAGAATATGTTAGAAAAACTTCAGATAGATCTTCAGGGTCCAGTTGAATGGTGAAGAAAGGCATCTTTTGGGTTTGTTCTTCTTTTGCTTAACCTCCGGTCTACAGGTTTCTACTTTTTAAAGCTAGTTGATGGTCTGAAATTTTTTTTCCCCATTTCTGTGCCTGCCTAGACAGTTGGACCTCATTGTCTTGAAGTATACTGATATTTCCATAAAATTTAGTGCTATTAATTGTCGGTTTCAATGTGCATGGAAAGATTTTAGAAAGAAAAGAATAAAGTGTCTGTAACTTGTAAGGTTTTCTGTATCTGTACCCAAGACTGAGAAGGAGAAGAGGAGAAGAAAACTCATCTCTGCTACTGTCACATCCTTTACTGAAATAAAAACAGTAGCAGAACATCTATATGGCAAGTCAATATTCTGTTTAAAGATAAAAAGCTAGAATAGAAGGTTATAGGGAAATAGAGAAATCTTAGTGATTAACTGAAGAAAGCTTGCTGCAGCACACATTTTCCAGGCCTAATGCGCATTTTAGTGCTCCTTGGGGATGCTTTATGGCACCACTTTCTTGTGTCTTAGGAGCCACCGGTACTGCCTTGGCATCCTCTGCCTTTGCTGGCAGAAAGCTGTCCCAGGACTGCAGTGTTCTGCAGCTCATTGCTACTTATCTCAGTGGATCTTACGTAGTTAAAATCTAGTAATTCCCTGCTCTCCAAGAGTCGGAGGTCAGTGTCCTAGCAATGGTGGACAACAGTCTTAGAGCAGATAGGTACATAGTTATTTTTGGTTTAGGTTCAGGAAGGCGAAATATCTGGGGTTTTTTTGTCTGCTTACCATGTATATGTTCGTCTTTGAAGTAGGAATTATGCTATCAACAGATACTTGAAGGCCAGCTTACTCTGAATATAGCTTAAACTAAGTCTTTACAGAGATCAAGTCATTATTTATTTTTTCTCTAGTCCTTTGACTAGTCCTTTTAGCTTCCAGCACTGCAAATTAATCTCACATCTCACAGAGAATGGTAAGGCTTTTAAGCCCTATCAATCCCATTGTCACTCATTTGTGTGCCAGGTGGCCTTACCCTCTTCTGATGTCCCATCTGAGTTTCAGTGATAGTGAGCATTAAAACATTATTGTGCAGTATGGTTCAAAACAGATCACATGAAAATATTCATAATTATTGCTTAGTTCTCTGCCTCCATTGCAGCTCTAGGAAGTGTTTGAATTTTCATGGATTTTTAATTTCTGGGATTTCATTACAAACATTAAAAATGCCTCAAGATTTTTACATGACTCTAGAAAACCTCTGAAGATTTTAGAATAGAGGAAGAGATGTGACATTCTGCAGCTTTGGTGTAACATAGTGTCTTTTTTTTTGTCTTTTTTTTTTTAAAGAGCAATGAAATTGTCCTTTAAATTTTCATGAGCTCTTATCTCTGCAAAGTGGGATTTCATGAAATTGTCCTTTAAATTTTCATGAGCTCTTATCTCTGCAAAGTGGGATTTGCTCAAACTGCTTTCATCATTTCAGTCAGTGCATCTCTAAGGGCTGGACACCCCTGATCCAGTCATGGTCTGGGTGTGCAGATGCAGGTTTCCTTCCAGGGGAACGTTCACTAGCTTGGGTAGGCTCCTGGCTGACTTCTCTTCTCTGGGGTTTACACAGGATGAAGTAATGATGGAGGGTAATTCATGTGTTGCCTCCTCCTGAGTTCAAATGGGGCTTTGGACTGTTCTGATTATGCTGAATCATCACGATAAACTATAGTGTAGTTCTTTGGTTTAAGACTTTGATGTGTAGACAACTGCCTGTCAATTAGTCCAGTCACACCCAGAGATCATGGGAATTTGGCCACCCACAAAAGAAACAGGCACTGGGTATGTTTTAAATGTGCAGGGCTCATAACTTTACCTCACAGCATGCCTTCTCAAGCAGTTTTTCCTGAAAACTCTTAGTCTGAAATGTGTAGAAGGCAAGAAGAAGGTAGGCCTGCAGTATGTCAATAAACTCTTAAAGTTAGGGGAACGTTGTTTGGCTCATGAGTTTTATAATCAGCCAAAGATAGTGCTGGAAAGACATAGGAGAAGGTTCAATGTGGTAATAAATGCATTCTTAACAATTACTTACCAGAACTGTGAATAAAAGAAGATCAAAACCGGCTTGATTAGTTCAGTTACCTATTTCCTGGTTTAGTGTTACTTCTTGATCAATACCCTGGAGCACTTCTACCAAACTTGTGTCCTCTTCCCAGGATCAGTTAATTACTCATGAAATAGGCACACAGTGTATTTAATCTCCAACTCTCAAAAGTCTTCTCCAGGATAACAGAAAAGCCCACATCGTGTTTCTGTTTCTCCCTCATTTACATTGTACTTTCCCATGAAGCAGGCCCCTGAGAGTTTGATGCTGTGCCTTGTATGGTTGTAGATACCATTTATGGAAAAAAAAAAAAAATGGACAAAGTGCAATGTCAAACTCTAACACATAAATTGCAATTCATAAAATTTGCGGCAATGAATTTCAATCAAAAAAAAACCCCTCTTTGATAATTTAATTTTGTTATCACTTAGGATAGAATAAAACATGCCATGTGGCTTCAATATAAAAATTAAAATGTCTGAAAAGTAAATAGAGTGCTAAGCAATCATGTTGATAACTAAAATTTTGACAGTTCAAAATATTATCCTGTTTTGACCCAGAAAGAAATCAGTGCCAAGACTAGCAGCATTCTCCAGAAATGTAAGTTTCTTACCTGGTTATAGTGGATGGTGAAAGTGTTTTTATGGAAGATGGTGGGAGTAGTATTAGATGTTTACCAACTGGTAAACAACTGAGACAGCTGAATAGATGACGATAAAGGCTGATAGGTATTGGTGAGTCTGGTGAGTGGTATCAGATAAATACCTAGCTATACTGTTTGCACATCCCAGACCCATTCAAGATTTGACATAAAATTGCTATTGAGAGTATGTAAAGTAAAACCCAACTCTTCAGGCAGATGAGTCTTCCTTTTGACATCTTGGTGTCGATGAGTCATTCCATTATCTCATTAAAAAAAAAGAGCAAGTCTAACTTGTTAAAACAGTCATGAAACCTCCCCAGGTGTTCAGCTGTGAGAGGCATCCATGTATTTTATTGACGATTTTGTAACAGAACAGGTAAAATGCTGGCGTAAGGTGATATTTTATTGTGCTATGCTCAGGGAGTATTTGTGATTGACCATTCTTGTGGCTGCATACACTGGGATTATTTTTAATAAACTGAGGACTTTCTCTCTTTGTATATGTATTGTGTATATATTCTCCAGTCAGTGTCAGTTCTTGCTACTGGGATACAAGGAACCTATTCCAAGGAAATTCAATTTTTAGGGCACGAGGAAACACCTGACAACATAAATGAAAAACAGAACCTCTTTAGGCATGTGAAACAAATTGCCTTTTACTAAGCTTCTCTCATTTTCTTTTTGCACAGTGCTTGCTTTACAAATTGTAGTCAATAATCTGCCTCCTGATGGTTCTTTTTGTCTTAGATCTTCACCGTCTTTAAAACCATCCAAGTCTCAGTGACTGCTCTGCACCTCTATGGCAGCACTGGTAATAATATTTTGCCCTGGAGTTAGTGATTTTGACAGCAAGCTTTCAAAAATCTTTTGGAAGAGCCTTTCAGAAGGGTCTTTTTTTATAGGTAGCAAACCAGATGTATAGAGAGATGAAATGACATGGAAAAGATAACAATACATTTATGCCTCCCATTTCCTTGTCTCTTGCTGTGCTTACTCTGCATGATCTCTGCCTGACCTACAGGGTTTTTTCTTAGTTTAATTCATTGAGTTTGTGGCTGTGAGTATATTGCTTTGCTTTTATCTCATGTCTTCAAGCCATAACTCTTTATCTCCTGACTCAAAGCTGCAGGACTGAAGGCTGAAGCTGAATTTCTTTCTTCTCTTCTCAGTGCTCTGATGCTCTGGAAAGAAAAATCAGCAGAGCTAAATAGCTGTCAAGGAGAAAGAACAAGACAAATGTAGCAGACCAAGATTTTCAAAATTGGCTAGTAATTTTAGATGGACTAATTTTGTGTGCACAGTTTGACAAAGGAGACTCATTTACAGCCAGGCCTCTCTAGTTTGGCAGCCAAAATCATTAGCATCTTTTGATAATCTCGGCTACCTTAGTATTTTTTTAGATAACCTGATTTTAAATGGATAGCTAAAATGAAATTGTATTAGAAAAGGTAATTAAAGTCTCTTGGAAATGATGAGTAATTTTTTTGCTTGTGTATTCTGGTCTTAACTACAAGAAAAGTTAACCTTCCCGAAAAGGTTATTGGCTTCTGACAAGCTAGCTTTTAATTTCGGATGTGTTTAACTCCAGTCCAAGGGATGGCTTTAAACGAAAGGTTCAGCTGCTGTTGGCTCTGTGTTGCAAACTGGTGGGAACTGCAAGCAGACCTGGCTGTGCTGGTTCAGAACAGGCAACAAGATGCCTGTCCTGGGAGCATCCTCCTACGCATCCCTGGGCTGAAAGGCCAAGCAGGTTTTGCAGGTGCAGAACTAGTTACCCATGGCCTCGCTGCCTCTCTCCCCACTTCTGCCAAAGGGGGGGCTGCCTCAAAATCAGATTGCATCGCTCCCAGGGGGAAGGCAGCATGAGCAGCAGAGCAGCTTCCTGGGGCATCTTCTTCAGTTTTCCTTGTGCTTTTGAAACCTCTTGAACTGGCTGTGTTTATATAGTCTGAAGACAGTAGTTGATGCATCATTTGTATGTCTGAATAAAAAGAAAAGTTATTTTATAACCTCATTTATGATGTAGTTCCTTATCTTAAATTCTAATCAAGCAGAGTTTGCCTAGCTGTACGTATTCCTAAGAAAGCAATAAGTTGAAAAAGGTACTGCTGATTTGTTTTTCTCCAAGAACCAATTTATCAGTTTCCATTGCTCTGAATTTATGTTGAATTTTGAGGCCCTCTCCTCACATGCTACATTGCAGCAGCAGGAGTCAGTGACTGATTAGTATGCAGAGGTCGTTTTGGTCCTAGTCTTGCTTAACAGTACTAACCTCAAAATAAAAAGTTAATTAGAGCGAGTAAAGTTATTAAAAGTGCCTGTGTGATTTAAAAGCTGAAGTCTACATTTTCAGGAGAGTCTTAGGCATTTTGGAAACCTGATTGAATTAAAATCCTTTATGAGGTTACATGAAAATAGGACTGTGGCTTTAAATCACCTTGGTGATTTTGAAAATCTTACTCTGTGTCTTTCATCGTCTCGCACAATAAATGGTAATCCTTCACAGATGAAATTATCTTTATACCATTCTATGGAAAAGTGCAAGGACATCATCACCAACAGCATATATTTAGTCAAAATCCTTCATAGAACCCAAGAGCACTTCAGATAACAATTAATTTTAAAGTACCATTATTTAGAAACAGTTAGATGAAGACACAAGCAAGTAGTTTTTTCATTGTAGTTCTTCACTGTCAGGAGAGACTTGTGGCTGTTTGTGTTACGGTACAGGTTACTTTTAATAGCCCAGATGTATAAATCTGATGCATGCTGACATCCAGTGCATCGCAGACTTAGGCAGGAGAAAGCAAGATGAGTGAGAGGGTTGCTGAGGGGAGGCAGAGCCTTTCCTCCAAAGCTCCTTGTTCACATAGGATGTAATAGTACTCGAGTGCCGTTGTCCACATACCTCCGCATACATGTTGTCCACATTGGCCCATAGAAAACTAGTTTGGTGTTTTCAGCCCGAGTACCAGAGAATGAAGTGCCCACAGGAGGCCCAGTTGCTACTAATGGATTCTCATTGTTAAATCCTCATCAGCAAACCAAACACTAAACGAAGCCTGGAGACTGATCTGTCTTTTCACCTACAGTGACTCTCTTCAGTGGGAATTGACTGCCCACACTTAAATTACTGTAAGGGATGCAAGACCGTATGCATTTTCTTTTTGAAGGAAACTAATACACTGAATGGGATATTGAGTAATCTGCTGGCTGCCCTTGGTGAGGGGGATGAGATGCAGTGACAGGGGACGAAGGAGCTACGAAGGACATGGGACCACTTCTAGTGAGGTGGCTGAGGGACATCTCAAGCCCTTCGAGTGCTTTGCTTATCTTCTGTGAAAGCATCTTCAGATGCTTGTGATAGTCCAGATAGTTTTGAATTCGTATTCTGTTTTACATGTACTGTCTTCATAATATAATAGGTGTTAAATGCAGCTCTGCCAGTCTCCCTTTTTCTACTTGTCTAGAATGTCCTTGGTATTTAAGACCAATCCTTATGTCAGCTTCTTTATTAAAGAATGTGCTGTGGAAATTATGCTAATTAAGCTGGAGTGTAATTATGGGCTAGAAAGATTATTTCACAGTCAGAATTGAATTGTTGTAGATAAATGTGCATTAACTTAATAGTGTGCAGCTAATTAGTTTTGCTATTTACTCGTAAAAGTTAAAAAAAAAAGGATGTAATCCATTATACAAAAGCTTGAGAAATGAATATATTGCAAAGCCAATGGGAAGTGGCTCTGAGTCTTTCTTTAATTATTGTTTTGCTGGAATTTTTCTCAGTTTTCCTATTCTGAAATTACAATAGGAACAAGTAGCTAATTAACGTACTTAACTTTATTTCTACTTAAAATATATATTATACAAGTAAAATGTATAGTTGCCAGTTTGACAGTTACATATCTGTAATTCATACTAAAGTGCTTATGACATTATGTCTTGTGCTCTCCACAAAAGGTAAAATATTTTAGATCTCATTATGTAGCAAATGAAGGTGGAGACTTTATTTGCTGTGCATATCTAACTTTATTTTTCATGTTCGTCAGCAAGCTGAAATTTGTGTTCAGTATGTTTTAAGGGAGGAAAGACCTAAGCACTTGAATGCTCGACACATACACACTAAATAACACTTACAATATTGCAGGTGCATAGTCACAGTAAAGTACTGAAAACCAAAGAAAGCTGATTTATGTTATTTTCCAAGTTCTATCTGGCCCCCTGTCTGAAAGACTGAAAGTCTTCAGGTGTTTGCCAACAAACATGTAATTTTGTATGTTCCAAAAATACCCATATTTGCTGTGCTTCTCAGGCATCATGAGTGTGAAAAGAAGGCTGCAGAACATTTTCCTTAATGTAAGTTAGTATCAGTTTCTGGGAAAATCTAATACAGCCGTTTGATTTGTGCATGTAAATTCATACATAGAAATTCTTTATAAGCCACATGTGAGCATAATATTTCTTCCATGGACTTTGGAGTGAAAGAGACTCCAGTATAAATTAAAGTAGTGGTTAAAAAGTGCAGTCTCAAACTGAAGTGTGGTGTGCTCTGAGCTTCATCTGTAATGTAGCCTGCAGAGCTTTGCTGTATGATCACCTTTCTTCATGCTCAAATGAAAAAACATAGAAGAGAGATATTTTTATGAAACAGAGAAAAATCATTTCAATAGCCTATATAGTGACTTTTCCACTAATAAATAAATAACGCCAGATATAATATCCTCTGCTGCAGAACAGTTCCACAGCTCTTCTACACTGGGTTTTAATGAAACTGGATATCAGTTTCATTTTTATCAGGTTATATCAAGAACACAAGCTCCTATGTGAATTCATATTTGCCATTAGAAGAAAACTCATGAACAGCAAGTATTGACACGGACCTAAAAAAATGTCAGACTTTTCCCGCTCCCAGCCTCCCCTTGTGTAAACAACACAGCTGAAAAATCTGTGAACTTCATTGTGTTTCAACTTGACTTCGAAATTTGCAGCGGCAATTTGAAATATGAATTTCAAAATCATACCGATTTGTCCTGAGATGACCAAAAATGTAAAATTATGGATGTGTAAGAAACATATTTATTCTTCTTGCAGACATCAGTGGCTGTTAAAAAAGGAAAGGGGAAAAAAAAATAATCAAAGTTTGCTTCTGTATCATGTTTGACAGGCGGTAGATTGCCAGCCTAGACAGAAAGCTCTTGTCTCTGTTCTGTGCAAGCATGCTCGTGTCTGCCATATAGCAGGTCATGCTGTCCAGCCTTGATCCAAGTGTATCTCAGGGGAGGAGAGGGAAGGAAATAAACAGTTATCAGAACGAGTTTACTGTCAGTGATGGGTTTGATAGAGATAGCTGGAACCACCTGTCATTAGAATTTTCACCAGTGTAACAAATGAACCCCCTATTCATTTTTGGGAGTGTTTTAGAGCAAAATCTAATTTCTTAAGTGATAATCTAGACAAAAGCGAATAGATACATTTAGGTTACACATGCTACATGAATTGCACATAACTGCAGAATCAATGCTTAAGTCTTTACCCACAGTTTAAACTACTTTGAATTATAAACATATCAGAAATTATGTTATAAACAACTCTGGTATCAGTTGCTTAGTTGCAAATAACCATGATCTGAGCTCAGTCGCTGAAGTCTTCAGGCAATCACTCATGTTAGAGCTATAGATTGTAAATACTGAATGTTTTTATAGCTGCTATCAGCTGAACACATTGGGGACAGTTTCAGAGTCGGAGGAAGTGGCGTTGGCCTTTCAGTTTAAATAAGGAAATTTGGGGAGAAGAAGATTACCCAAAGTCTGAAAAGGAATTAGCTCTGAGATGAAAAAGGGAAAGGTGCAATTCAGTGTCTGTACTTCTTGCAGTTGGCAGAGTATGCAGGGTATCACACACCAGCTAGATTCTTGGATCAGTGAAGGTAATGGGGACTGGAATTCAGTGTACCAGCTGAAAAATCCCACCCAGAACATGTTGCATGGAAATAAGTACCATACAACTAAGTACCACGCAACTAACTCATCCTTCTTCTGTAGGTAGCTGTACTTCCACAGGCTGAGGAAAGATTTCTGATAGGTCGGGGCACATGTTTTCCCTTACTATATTCTTGTTTCAAAGATGTCTTTAAGATATTGATTCTGATTTCTAAATGACAGATCCTTGGCAGTATTTCTCTCATTCGTTAATAAGGGCAATTGCCCTGAATCAATAACGTGATTATTTTCTGCAGTGGATTTATTAGATATCTACAGTGTTTCACAGTTCAGCTGGAAACATTTCTGCCGAAGTGCTGTGCAGAACAGTCTGCAGCCTTATTCTTTTTGTAAAGGATAGAAAAGTCATGTCCCGGTTGTAACCTGATAGGATGGCAACTAAGAGAGGAGCTGGTTTTCCCTGTGCAAAGGATGTTTTTCTGTGAGTTGCATTTTACTGAGGTAAAACTATCAAATATACTTATGAGATGTCTATTTTACATTTATTTAAAATTTACAGCCTACTTCTGCCATAAACTCTTGAGTATCGTCCATGTAAAATATTTTTTCTCTGATTTGGCTTTTGCATTATTTTTTTAGATAAGACACGCCATTCTTGGTCTGGTTTTGTTGCTGACACAGCAATTGAGGGTTGTGAATTTCCCTGGTGTTGTACTGGTAGCACTGGCAGTACTTTCTGTTAGTCTTATATGTCCATTGACGAGCTTGTCATTCTTCTGCTGGCTTTTGTGTCATTGTGGAGACTTTGGGTTATCCTGTGGCCCAAACAGAGAACAGAAACGTTATCATGTGAGATGCCCAGCTAGAAACCATCCTTTCTCCTTTTACAGCCTTGTTTTCTGATTTAGTACTCTGAAAAAGGGGATACGTGTTAGGTTTGTTGGTGCTTTGAATAGAAGAGGACGTGATTGAAACACCCGGTTAGAAATGGCAACAACAAAAAAGCACCCCTTCTGAATGAATATCTGTAACAAAACTTTTTTTTTTTTTTTTTTTTTAATTTATAAACTGAAACTGTTGTTAGGGTCAACAAAATCTGAGATTGATTGAAATTTCCCCACACAAGGCCATCTTTAGCTTGAGCAACATATGCTGCAGCATATGTGCCAAATAGCAGGAGACTTGCAGTCAGAAATTGGCTTTGATGGCCCAGAAGGTCTCTTCTTGTTCTGCACTCCCCTGAAACACTGTCCAGATCCTCAGCATTTTTAAATTCTCAAAAATTTTACAATCAGCTAACACTGAATCAGTGTATTCGGTTCAGAGAGTTGAAAACTAGAGCTGAGGATTTAATAGCAGCTCTTCTACCTTTTGCCATTTTTTTTATTTTTCCCCTGTGAGAAAGGCATGTAAGCGCTGTCTCTCTTTACCCAGGCCTGACATGAAGATGATGATACCTATGTACTGCATTAGGAGAGTTCCTTAGAGTTTCCACCGTGCTTTGAAATAGATGAAAGGCATGTGATGGGAAGTAGCAATAGTATTTGCGTGTCACTACTTACTAATGGTGGATATTTTTCCTTCCATCCAACACCTTTCCATTTGAGCAATTTTTTAACAATTTGACTCTTTTGTTATTGATCCCATGAACTTTCTGTCTCCTTTGTGTCAAGTGTATCTTGCATTATTACATTGTTTTGGTGGTTTTACATTGAGATACATCAAGCTAGCATGCAGGAGACGAGTTTTTTCATGCTTAACGAACACTAAAATAAAGGCAGCAAAGAAAAGCCATTAGTCTGTATTTCCCTTTGACAAGAAGATCAAATTCAAGTGCATTTATAGAATTGTACAGCTTGCAAGTTTAATGAACAGAGTTAGTTCCTCTGCTTCTCTAAAAGATTGAACAGGAGTCTAGTTGTGAGAAAAGAAAATGAGAACAGTTTGTTGTTTGATTTTTTTAATTCAGTTTTAGAAATTTATGTGTGTTTTTCTCTTGGCTTTCCAGACTTGGTGTTCGAGTGTTTCAGGGCAAATTCTGGGGCTTATCAATTTGTATGATATTTTGAGTCACCTTTAAGTTTTATTGTTTAATATTCATTACTTAAGCATCAAAAGATTGTCTACTTTGAAGAGTTTACTGTGCTCAGAAAGACTGGGAGTGCTGCAAAGTGTTAGATAAGAACAATGCCTAGGCATGTATGTGTGGAGATAAGGTGAGACGCCACGCAGTGACAAAGTAAGCCAATAATGCACTCAATGGAGTAATCACTAAGGAATGAGATAGCACAAGATATTTAGGATTAATACTTTCTGATACTTCAGATGGACATCCTTTCCTTGCCCCCACCCCAGCTGTAAAAAATACTTCTGCAGCTTGTGCTAAACTGTGTGCACTGTTGGCATTTCCTGTTGTCTGCTATATGCACACACAGAAAATACCCAGTTTCTGGTTGTGGTGCTCCCTACTTTCCCATGGCAGTCTGCAGGTTACCCGGATGGCGATCTGCCCGTGCTTTTTATTGTGGATAGGAGGGAAACATCCAGTTTGATTGCTTTTTTGTTTCCCCAAACCTGAAAAAAGCTTGAGTTTCCACCATCCCTGCTGGAGAAGGGTAGAAGCAGTTCTCCTCTCACCACCCTGCGACTCGGGAGATCTGCTGGGGCCCGAAGCTTGATCAAAGAGAGCAACGGGGAGAGACAATCCATGCGTTGGCACACCGGTTGTCGTGAAACTCATTGTGCTTAATAACATGACATTAAAAGCTTTTACTGGAGAGAGGTGCAGTGCCCCAAAATCTTTTGGGAATTCTTGTGGTGGTGGTGGTTATTTCAAAAAATGATGTGGATGCTCTGAGACTTTCAGGGAGTATTGTGTGTGCCAGCTTCCTCTCCTGCAGATGAGCGTGATTTGAATTGTTAACGTTGGTGCTGTTAGGCTAGTGCTAAATTGTTCCTGCTGCTTTTTGTTTGTTTGTTTGTTTTGTTTTGTTTTGTTTTGTTTTGTTCTAAATAGCTGCAACAGTTAGGTGTCTTGATGCACGTGGGGAAATAAAATAAATGTCTTCCTCTCTAAAGTGCATCTCCCATTTTCGTAGGAAAATCAGGGTTTTATGGAGTAACATTTGTTCTTCGGAAAGCATACATTTCTACATGGCTAGACGGGAGCAGGACCTCAAAAGCTTTTTTTTCTCCTGTTGTTGAAATGCAGATAGGTTTAAAAGCCTCTGAATGGCAACACTAGTTCCAGAAAAGGAGACAATTTTTATTTATGGCTCTCCAGAGACAGAGAATCTATCAAACCTCAGAGAAAGGCATTAAAGTAAATGACTGTGTCTGACAAAGTGAGTCAATGACAGAGTCAAGGCTGGAATCCCTTAGGTCTTTCTACTGTTTTAATCTCCTGTCCATGTTTCCACCTTTCTGATCTATGAGGAAAGCATATCCACATCTGTAACAGCTGTTCTGCTGCTGAGCAACATTTCACAATCTTCTGAAATCCTCCCTGTGAAGTGTGAACTCCCGTAGACAGAGAGAAGGAAGCATACGCTGGTCTCTCAAGGAAGGGTTAACTTGGCATATTTTCACAGCTGCAATGTATTAAGCTACTGTAAGACCCTTCTGTAGTAGGGGGTCAGAAAAATGTTGTGCGTTGCAGGGAGAAAGAAGATAAATTAGGCAGCTTAAAGACATCTTGATAGCTTACCTAATTTGCCTCTTACTCGCCTTTGCAGAAGCAGTCCCTGTATATGCAAATGCCTGCAGAGGAAGAGGTAAAAGAAGATTTTCAAGACTGTTTCAGATCAACAGCCCCGAAAGACGAATGCCACCTTCTAACTAGGAAAAAAAAAAACAAAACCAAAACTAGACAAACCCAGTAGTACAAATGGCAAAATTAAAGATAGCCTAAAGCACTGAAATCCCTAATTTTTCTCTGCTCCCCACCTCACTGTCTAGAGGAGAGATAACTTTATACCATCCATGGTAGGGTATGGCTACCTCAGGACACAGGACACTTTTTTCTGAAAAGTTCCCTTACTGGGAGTGAGGGAATTAAATATGCATAGATGAGTATCAATAGCATAAAAGATTATTTCATAAAGGTTCATAAATATATTTATATTAGAAAGACATTTGTAAATGAAATCAGGGTAACCTTGAGCAGATAAGTCTTATACCTTTGAGTGCAATCCTGTTGTATTGGAGGTAGTAACCTAGAGCTGTAAATAGTACCATATGGGTCAGTGTCATTAGATAATCTTTACTCAGCTGTATTGTCTTTAAAATCTTTTCCTCTTCAGATGAAAATGTTCAAGAAATCTACAGATGGTTCAGCTCCAGACCATTTTTGTTGTGTTGAAGTAGTTCTCATCTTGCCTATTCACAAGCTCACTTACGGTTTTCTTATTTTAAAATCTGAATCACAGGTAGTAATGTAAAAACAGGAAAGCGATACCTTATCGGAGAACATACAAAGGATACAAAGGCAGAACTGCAGGAGGGTATATTTGCAATTACACAGATCGGTTTTAGCCCTTTGCTGTATCAGACAGGTGATTTTTTGAAGTGCTGGATAAGCCCTGAGACCTTGGGTTTACAGTTCTGTTGAAGATCTGGGATACATTGAGCATCTCCATCACTGCTTGGCAGAGCTGGGCAGGAATCCTGTGCACCTGCCATAGCACATCCTCCTCTGCACCTCATTAGCAGACACAAATACAATGTAAAAAACACATTTGTGATGAATCTGTGTAAGCACTACTGCATGGTGGTGGTTCTAGTTTAGGCCACATGGATGCATAAACCAAGGAAAATGTCATAACCCAAGAGCAGCAGCCAGGTTTTCGGCAGGATTGCTAAATGTTTGTACAGCTGTTCTACATTCAGCTGTGCTAAACTTGAAATCTAGGGAAAACATAAGCTACATGCTTAACTAAAAATAAAGTATATATTAAAGTGCAGTCAAATGTTGTTGACTGGTTGTGTGTTATACACTTAAACATTTAAATGGTACATTGCTAGAATGCAAAGTGTTGCCCATTCATATCAGTGAAATTATTGATCCGGTAAAGTGGGTCCAGGTATGGCAGATAGTATCCTAACACTGCGTATACTAACAGGTCGCAGTATACCTGGGTAAGTAGATCCAGTGTGTTACTCAAATGAAAATCAGCAACTGTTGGGCCAAACATATCTTTCTAATGTTTGCCTGCTCAAGTGCTGACAAGCTTTGAAATCTTTTCCCATACCTCCAATGTCATTAGACTCTGTAGTGACATGCTTCCTCCTCTGATTCCATTTGTACCATTCCTACAATTTTTGTTGGTTTTTTGCTGTTGCTCTAACAACAGCAGCAGCTCTTCAGAAAGTGCTAAGAACTCCATTAGAAGAAGCAGCAAATGGTGAAGATTTGTGAGATTCAAGAGTTGCAGGTTTGGTGAGATGTGTACATTTACTCTGGTTGTGTGACACTGGATGCATTTGCATCAGTCGTACAGAGCACCCCACACAGGCTGCAGTTTTCAGGTTGGAATAAACAATAACATAGATGGATTTCTTTGTTTCATTAGAACTTACATTTTTATTCATAGAAGATACATCTATGGTGCCTTTTCTCTGTCCCTACTTCTGGTGCTTCCCAATTTAGCCTAAACTACATCAGATTGTTTTCTTCTTAACTTTTCCAGTAGTCTGGATTTGGTTTATCTTTCTTGAATGTACAAAACAGAAGTACAAGGAGCTCTCTGCTGATACGGGTTTATTGCTGCCCTAGGGAGTTTGTATTAGGCCCAACTTGTTACTACATCTTGTGGATATATGTTGTTTGTCTCCGCATGTGGCTGAAGATGAAGGTGATCTTGCCTGTTGTTGTACACTTTTTTGGCCAGTTTTGACTAGAGAAGACAATACGGTGAAGGGTTTTGAGGGTTTTCCAAGGTGAGTGGAACAGAGATTGACATCTCTGCATTTTATTTCCGAAAATTGTGTGCTAAAGGTACCTGATATTCATGCGTTACATTTTCAAAGCAAATACAGTAGTTCTGCCTCCTCTTAAACTGTAGTAGTTCATTCAGATCAGGCTGACAATCTGTGTATATGTATGTGCTTGCATGTGGTAAAATGTTTGAAAAAGGGAAAATACTTTAAGGATATACTTCAAATTTAACTCCCAATAAATTAAGTGTAACAAGTGTGCGTTCACTTTTGTTTGACCAGCTGTCACAGAATCACAGAAAGAAAATGAGGGAATGAGCTGTTAGATGGCTTTTTCATCTTTATATCACAATCCTTGTCTGTGGATTATGCTTAGGTATTTTTGATTTTTTTTTACCAGTTAAGTTTAACATCTTGTCTTTGCTCATTTTAAATGTACTAAGATAAAGTCCTTAGAGAGAAATTCCTGTAGTATTGGTATATTGCCTTCCAAATATTTTTAACAGAAGTAAATTTCTCCCTTTAAACATGGGAGGTAGATCTTTCTTTGATCTTCTCTTGGCTCTCGATTAGTTCTCCTTGTGTTTGATCCTAAGCTACATGTAGTTTGGTTTTTCCCAGTACTACCAGAAAACCATTCTCACAGCTCTCCTTTCAGAAATGAGGCCAAAGAGATTTTCAGGCTTTATTTATTGAATTTTTGGGAGGAGGGGGAAAAAGGCAAACAGAAGGGTATATCTCTGTAGGCATAAGTTCAGCAAAAAGTCTTGGTAGACTGGCATTAGCGATGAGTTAGAAATCTAGGAAAGATTATCCTTAGTTCGGATTATATTGTCTTTGCCTTTGAGCACCACTTCATATATGAAAACCTCTCCTTCATCAGTCTAAGACTGTCTCACATACATACATGCATATTAAGACAGGCAGGTGCATACACACCAGTCTGGTTTAAACATACACTTTTGTAATAAATGTATCTAAAAATCGTGCGTTCTCTTTCTTAGAGAAATGTTTGGTGGTAGTTCAGTCTTTGTCAAGCATATGGTTCTTTATAGCAGGCATCTTCACAGTGCTGCCTTTGGGGAATGCTGCTGAGACAGGAATAGCTCTGGGTGTCAGTGCTTGCCTGTGCCAACTGCTTGATCAGATGTGATCTGCTCTGATAATGAAAATCAGAAATAAGAACCCAAGCTCTCGTGAGATTCACTGTGACCAATGGATGGAGAGTAGACAGAGCCATCACACCTGCTTCTCCAATGTTGTGTAGAAGCGATTGGTATCCTTAGTTACCCACTGGAAACCTGTGCTTTTAAAACTTATTTTGTAGCCTTTTTAAAATCAGTGCAGATATAGATGTAACAGGAATTTTGGTTCTGCTTTTCTGTGTGTCATCAGCATTTGCAGTAGCAGAAAAAGAAAATTCTGGCATAATTCAAGCAAATATTCAGAGGCAGTACATAGTCTGTATTCAGCAGCACCTTTAAGTGATCCCACATAGCTAGTGCATTTAGCTGTGTTACTAACAATCTCTCTTAAGTCTGCATCTCCTTTACTTTCTGACACGTGTATGTGATATGATGGCAGGAGCAAGAATTGGTTTTGATGCAATAGTTGCTGTACCCAACTCAGCCTGGATTTCTTGGTGCTACTGCGTCTGCTGCTCAGTTTCAGAGTTGTGGCTCATGTCCAGCTCCTTGTTGATTCTCTTCAGTTGTTCACAGATAAAATGTAGCCTTTTGTGATAGTCTAGGCATACATATTGCCAGCTTATATATAACTCAGCGTTCCCCTTTGGGTCTTTTTCCACCCCTGGAACAGTAGCCTGCTGTAATCCGTGGAACGTCTGCCTTAGTCACCATTTCAAGCTAAAACCTTCTGTGGGATTCAAAATGAGAGCAATCCTACATTCCTAGAGCACAGTTTCCATCAAAGCAAGAAGGTGGGATACCTTGGCATGCTTTGGTCAGTCTCCTCAGATGAGGACACTTCCTAGAAGTAATGCACCTTTACAACCTGCCGAAATATTTGGAGTGCACGGCAGATGTTGCTTTCCAGCCAAAGCTGTGAAGTTCTTGCACAGCTCTGATTCTCTTGTGGAAGAACCCACACCACCACCAGAAGCCTTTAGCTGACCTGAACAGCTTAGTGTTGGTATTCCAAGGGAAATGGAGGCAATAATGGAAGATCTTGAATGTACAGATGCTAGCTTACTCTGCATTTTTGGATCAACTACACAGTTACTGTTTGATAGTATTCTCAAAAACTGCATGCCACGCGCCTCCTCAGATTTACTCCAGCCTTCTGGCTTGTTTCACCATCTGTGTGGATTACCTCGCTCAGGTTTTGTAAGCACAGGGATGTTAATAAAGGCCACAGGCTTAGCTAGTGTTTGTTTAGGATATTCACTGCAGTTTCAAATTTTGCTTAATTCTACTTTATGGTTTTACTAGGGATAGGATCCTCTTATGTTGCCAGTTTAACAAATTTCCATGTGGCACAATATCAGATGTTTCACAAAAATGGAGGTAGATTTGATTTTCATTATCCTTCTCCCTTCCTTTAATCTGACCCTTATCTTCATGAATTACTGACCCTACTACTGCTTTTTGTTGGTAGGCAATAAAAGATATTTTGCTATCTAATTTCAATTACCTTTCCAGGGTACAACCCGGTTTATTCCAGCTCTTGACTTCTGCAACCTTCCTTCCCTACTAGTTTTTTTTCCCTTACTTTTTGTTTGGCTCTCTATTTTAATACATATTTTTTGTCATATAGGTACGTTGGAGCCATGGCCTGAAAGTTCCCCCACATCTATGCAAAATGTTCCAGATAGTTTTGTACCTTTGTCTTCAAGAAATTCCAGTCCTCATCCCCTCTCAAGACCTCTGCCAATTGACTTCATTCAGTAGCCTTCCTAACTTTTCATAATTAAGCCAAATTAAAAAAAAAATCAATATTTATATTTTTCAAGTAAATGTTGTTAATAGAGCTGCACTCTTGATGTTCTTAAAAAAAAATTCCCCTCTTTCTCTAGCTCACTTTTTTTTCCACCTCTAAGAGACTTGTATAAAACAAATGAAAAATTTAAACCCCTGGAAACTAGTCCTTCTTGCCCTGAAGGCTGCTAAAATTATCACAATTATTCAAGCAGCCTTAACTGTTGACAGAAGTTTTTGTTTGTTTTATATAGCTACTGTATTTCATTTAGAACCTACTAAAAATATAATCATCTTAGAGACCATCTGCTTTGAAAAGACAGTGCATACTGGGGCTAAATTTTTAAACTTTTTTCTCTGCTTTGTTCATTCTCTCTCCTAAAACTGGTTACATGACAAACTCAGTATTCAGTGCTAGGGGTTTCTTTTCTGAATTCATTTTCTACTTATGTCCAATGTGCACACAACCATTTCCAACAAGTATTCACACAGCACTTACTTGCTAACTTTTCTTTTGGGAGATCAGAGGGAAAAAGTAGGAGCAGCCTAATTTTCATATGTAAATACCCTATCAAGACTGCAGGTTCGTCGGAACAATTAACTGTACCTTTGATGAAGGGACCTTTTCCTTTTGCCCACTCATTGCCTCTTCTGGCCTGGATTCCAGGACAGGAGGAAGAAGAACCTGAGCTGGTTGTCAGGCTCCATGGTGTACTGCTGTACATGACAGGCTTTTTGATTGTTTTCTGTTCAAGTAATACACATATTATAAAGGAGGAAGTTTCTTTTGGGAGATAATTTGGTGCTACTATTTGAAGTATAGTTACTTGGTGTAAAACAACTCATTTCAAATGTTCCCCCTTGTTGTCTTGTCATACATGCTGTTTTCTTCTGGTATTTTGTATCCTCTCCAGAATAGTTGGGATCTAGGATTGAAAATGAGAATAAATTAGAAGTGGAGCTAGGATAATTCCTTTGTCCTCAGTAAGGTTGGTGGGTTGGGGGGGGGGTTATTATTTTTTATTTTTATTTAAAAATATTTTCTGGAGGATGTCTTTGTTTGGCTGAGAGCCACGTATATAGGAGGCAGGTCTAATGTGTTTGAAGAACCTGTTAACGTGTGTTAACATGGTTAACTGTAAGAAAGCAAGTACGAGAGGAAGATAACATGTCAAATAACATTTTTTCTATCACCTCTGTCAATTTATGATTTGTTTATGGGTTTGTACTACCCATTCTTAAACAGAAATAAGTGCTTAACCAAAGAATCACTTCCTTTTCGCCCGTTAACAGAGTTATAGTACGCCGGTATACACAGAAAATGTGGTGTTTGCCATCTTCGGCTGCTAAAGTTTCTAGCCTTCCCTGATATCTTTTACAATGTTGTCTGACTTTTCAAAATACTAATTCAATGTTAAGATCTTTCTGAACATATGCAAAAGTTATCTTGTAGAAGCTTCCCAATAGTGTATATCATCTCAAGATTCATTGGAATAGTCCATATGTGATTTATTATTGCATCTTCATGGTTTCTTTGTATTAAACACCTAATGTGAAATTTAATATTCATGAGTTAACATCTGTTTTGTCAGAAGAGAAATAGCCGATGAAATTCTGAGTGTATTTTTTTACATTTCCTATTTATATTCTGGATCTTCATAAAGATACAACTGTAATGACAACTAGCAATCTGGCAAACATCCTGTATGAGAAGAGAGTAGACAATACCTCTGTTCTGTAGTAATTCATTATTACTGTAAAATGAGCCTTGTTTCAATGCAATGTCTTGGAGAACTTCTGTACTTAAAGTGTGATGCCTGATTTTACTTGAGGCAGACTGCAGAGCTACTGTAAACGTTACTCAAACACAGGTGAATTCTCCCAGTGACATACATACACTTGGCCTCAGTGCAGCAGAATCCCCATAATTTGGGAAGGAAACTAATGGTCAGGAATATTTTTTCAAATGTTATAGCTGGACTCTGCAACAGAGTGGGTTTGTTGGCGATGAACTCCCAGGTGATCATGGTAACTGCAACAAAGAACCTACAACCTTTTTCACAAGTCACCTCTTTACCCTAATTTCCCTCTATCACCTTGTATGTGTAGCATTAGGTGGAAGATGGTGAAAATATTTATATGGCACAAAAAATTATCTCTTAGGGAAAAGGCATGTGAGAATTAAGTGTCTCATGCAGAGTGGCTCTGTGCATGCTCTTGGGACACAAAGTACAAAGCCATATTCGTGAATGATTTTACCCTTAAAAACAGAGGGGAAAAATTCACCTGAAGTGACAGATTGATTTTAAGTTCACTT
Organism: Pelecanoides urinatrix; assembly: GCA_013400755.1. Taxonomy (NCBI): domain Eukaryota; kingdom Metazoa; phylum Chordata; class Aves; order Procellariiformes; family Procellariidae; genus Pelecanoides; species Pelecanoides urinatrix. The sequence goes on from VZTQ01005114.1 coordinate 164,109, forward strand.
CTGGAAGCTGCAGAATACCTGCTGAGATTTGTTCAACACACTTGGATTCACTTGTTTCATCTGATGCCAATGGCGTTTCGTACTTTGTTGGATTAAAGAAAAGTGCCAAGACCGAGTCTTTGTATTTGCCTAGCTGCTTTAGATTGAGTAGTATGAATGAAGATTTAAAAGTCATCCTATGTATAAGTGTGTATTGTATAATTGTAAAACTACAGAATCACAGAAGGGCTGAGGTTGGAAGGGACCTCTGGAGGTTGTCTGGTACAACCCCCTGCTCAAGCAGGTCCAGAACTGTGTAATAGTTTTACATTGAGCGTGGACCGTATCTGGAAGAATGAAACCAAAAGACAAAATAGGTCATTGCTTTTTATATAAGACAGCAATTTATATCAAATAAAGATTGCAGTAAGTAAAAAGGACTTTTTTGACAAACTAGCATTTCGTAGCAAACCATTTGTGGTTCTGATTCTGGCCTCCATATTTTAATTTTAATAGAGAAAGTATAATGGTATGAGCATGTATCTTCTTTCTTTTCTTATATTAAGATTAAGCCATTTTTATTTCGCAAACTTTAGCAGTTAGAGACCTAATTACATAAAGTTATTTGCTCTAATTATACTTCATATAACCTTTTTTTTGCAGAGAAGTACAGTTTAAAATTAAAAATAGCTTCATATTTGATTTAATGTTTGCTTTGAAAATAATGGGGAAAAAATCAAGATTTTACTTAGACATGTCTTTCTTCTTTGTTGGCCCAAGTGTAGCCACATTTATCCACTAATAGCAGAATTTCTGATGAATCTTTCTTGTTTGTTTTTGCACAGAGAGTTCGGATGGCGAGATCCAGAGCTTCCAGAAGTTATACAGATGTTACAGCATCAATTTCCCTCAGTACAGTCTAATGCTGCAGCCTATTTACAACACCTCTGTTTCGGAGACAATAAAATAAAAGCGGAGGTAAGATTTATAAACCCTTTTTTCCAACAGTGATGCTGTCTGCCATTTAGCATCACCAGTTATTTATATGTACTTTAAAAAGAGTTCCAAAAGAAATAATGTATATATGTCTGGACCCATTTTACTCAAGCTTTCACTTAAGTCATTTGTTACCATTAGAGAAAGTAAAAAATGCATAAAATATTATTGTTGCTCATTTTTTTGTTTGGTTTTGAATATTTTGATTGATTGCATACCATTTAAACACTGTATCAGTAGTTGTTCAGCAAACAGCTAGTGGCATAGTCTTGATCCCACTGAAGCATATGGGCATTTCCTTAGGATTTTCAAAACAGGATGTTTGGACACTAAATACAAACACAGAAGGTGAAAATTAAGCAAAAGGATTCTGAATCAAAGCCTGCTTTAATGTATAATTGTGTGAATAGAGTTTAATTTCACTGGGTTTGCAGCTTGAACTGTGATCATTGGTCTATGATCTTGCAATTCAGTGCAGATTGTATCTAAAATGTAATTCAAACAGCAATATAGACTTTTTTCTGTATCTCTAGCTGATCGGTACTTCTTGCTTGTTCCCTGTGGTTAATGGGACCAGTTCAGCTTTTGGCACAAGTTAAAACAGAAGGAAGGCAGCTCTGAGGGATCTGACAAACACACAGGAGTCAATTAAAATTGAATGAGTGAAGCTGTTACCAGCCCCAGCTGCCTCCCCTGGCCCTCTCAGAGATAATGCTAATCAGGGACACGTGGTGTGCACACAGATCTGTGCCTGTGTTGGCATCTTTTAGCCTGGCATGTAAAGATAAACTGAGATCAGGATCTGCTATTGCTTATTTGTAAGAACTGTGCAGTGTTGCTGGCTTGCTAGTGCTTCATTATCCTCACCCTCAGCACACACCGCTGCGTGGGTCTATCCAGCTATAGCAGCTTTCCCTTCTAGGCTTTTTCATGCTGAGGAAATTCCCGAGTGAGGAAGTAAGTATGTGGTCTGCTAGCACTTGCAGAACTGCACTGCTTGCATACATCACCTCAAACATCTCAGAAATAATAATAAAAACAATATTTACATGAATGTTAAAATGAAGAATGTTTGTGCACTGGAAAAGAGAACTCTGTTACAGGTATTGCTGGAAATTTTAACTGCACACTCTCCCCATACTCTTTTCTCATCTTTATTCACAAATTAGTTTTTCAATAAAAGAATTGATTAATCTCTGAGAAAGGCAGTTAAATGATTAGAGCAATTTATTCATTGTACAATCTGTGCTTCCTCCCGTTAGCCCTAGATTGAGAGCCCTTAGGTAGCTGTCACATTTGAGAGAAGATGGTTTGATTTTCGTTGCTAACCATTTAGGGAAAAAGAAGACTGATTGTTGTTGATCTAACCCATCCCACTAGGACATCATCCTTTGTAAGCTTCAGGCTCATGAGCTGGAAGGGTGAAGGGAAGTATATAAAACAGTAGAGCACTAGGCAGCTCTCTGAGCTTCTTCTCTGAAAAAGGATAACAGATAAAAGGAGGATTTCCCCGCTTCATTTGTTATTATTCAGGGCTTTGACATATTCCTCACTCCATAATACGTAAACTGACCTTGGAAACAAGCCAAAATACATTTTTGTTAAACAGTCCACCTGAGACTTTCAGACTTCTGGTACTGTGGATTTTTCTAAGGCGACAAAGAATGAGATGTATTGTCTACTTTTCTAATGCTTTGTGAAGCTTTTAGACTAAAGCATCCAACGTTAGCAAACTATTTTTATCTCTGTCTGTATCTCTCTATCTACCAACCTATAGTGTTTAATGATAAGTCCTGTTGTGTTTAGGCCATGATTCAGCAGAGCACTTAAACAGTTTTTGTGTTTGCTTATTGGAATCAGGACCTACGCAAAGGGATTGGTAGCCTGCTTAGGCCCTGCTTGAGCACTCCACTGAATAAGAATTTCTTGAGGATCCTCTTGTGTGAGGAGTTCAAAATCCTGTCGGTAAGGGGATATCACAGCAGATATCCCAGATTCTTGCTACGCTTACATCCAGCCAGAGGAACTTGAGTGGTGCTGTTGAACCTACCTGGGACAACTCATGTGCCAACTGTTAAGGATGTGCCTGAATTGTGACTTGAACTAAGACCTAAATAATAGGAACTGATATAAAAATTCACTCTTCCGCAAAGTATTTCTGTTGCAGTTGTGCGTTGTGGCTGGTTCTCCTCTGTCTGAGAACAACCACGTTTAATATCCAATTCCTTCTTCATGGAAAGCAGGGTGCTAGTTCTGCTGCACCTGGTCGCAGGGAAACGCACCAGCTTGGACACAAGGTGCGGGGAAAAGAAGCACCAGGACACATCCTAGTTTTTGTTTTCCAGCTTGGACACAAGGTGCAGGGAAAAGAAGCACCAGGACACATCCTAGTTTTTGTTTTCCTTGTCAGATTAGTAATTACGAATTTTGGAAGTGCAGGTGTGAGTTTGAGATTACAAAGCTGAAAAATTCCAATTCTTCTGAAGCACAGAAAACTGTGCTCTTTTACCAAATACCTAGCTTCAACATAGCAAGTGACTTGGGCTAAGTAAAGAAAACTGTCTTCATGGTCTTTCAATCCCTGGAGAAAGGACAAACATGAGAGTGTGTAAGTGAGGAAAACTGCTGGTATTTCGTATGCCTGACAGGCACTGAGGAAAAAGCAAATGGAATTCACTGAATAATTTGTTAAGTGTTAATGTGTAACATACACTTGAACATACATGCACACAGAATGAATAATATTATGCAACAATTTAGTTTATTTACTGGTTGCATTGAATTTGAAATGTAATGCAATTGTTGAAGTTTCAACTCTGGAGTTATCTGACAGAAAAAAGAATAACATTCATTTACCTTTATCACTAATGAACATCAAATTGTCACACTGCATTTAATGGCTGTTTTATCCAGAGTTTCTGGAAATAACTGTCCTGAAATACTGTTTTTTATTCTTTTAAGCATTATTTATACTGTATTGCCTACCAAAAAGGTGATTAATGATCTGTCCTGTGAACTGACCATTCTTTCAATCTTCCAGTTTTGTTTTTGTATAGTGGTAAACTCATCTTACTTTTGTAAGACTTTAGTGGGATTTGTATAAAATTTCTCCATGTGTACTTCGTAGGACGAAGGCCTTTACATTCCTTTTGAGTAGAACATTGTCAACTAGAATTTAGACAGAAATAGAAAACAGGAGCTATGACTATATGCATTTCTGAGATTCCTAACACCTTTTATGGTTTTACCATTACGTTTCTCTCTTCTACAATATTTTAATTTCTGTGGCTGAAGTGTGGAACACTACCCCTCGCTTCCTCCGTTCCCCTCAAGAAAAGGAAGTGGAAATACTCCATAGAGGACAACTGTGAAAAAGAACAGTCAAAAACGTTTAAAGTATGGCTAGGGAAATGAGAGGTCTTTTTCCCTTCATGACCATGTTCTTTACAGTAGGTGTTATTTCTAAAGCACATGTTGATCACAGGCATACTTCTGAATTTGATGACGTCACTCTAAATGTACATTTATTGCTACATAAGCGTAAATGCCCTGCTCAGTCTTTTATGTAGCAATTCTCTCAGACCAATGAGGTCTGCATATGCCCTTCACTAACTTAAAGGACTTCCAAACAAAGTTGGTAACTGTTTATGTGAAGGTGCCCCAGGCTGGCTACTGAGATGTCAGAAGTCATTTACTTTTTCACAAAAAGACTTCTGGACTGGATTAGATTTTATATTTCTGGTAGAATTTTTATCTTTCCCCTTCCAGCCCTGAACATATCAGTACAGCGATAGATAAATGTGATAAACACTGACCTTTGAAAAAGGTGGAGGTGTTATTTCTCGCAGATGCCGCCCCTTCTATGCTGCTCAAAACTGTTCAGTGCTAGCCTTTGTTTAAAAGTATGATTGTAGCTGCGCTCTTCCCTGGAAGTTTTCCGCAAGTGCTACTTCTGAGTCTCCTTAAGTATTGCTGACTGCAAGGCAGGCACTACATCTGCTGTCAGTAGTGCTTCTCATTGTCTACCTTTATTCCCTGTGCTTGGTGCTTAGGTGGTGCAGCAGGCATTAGAATGGAGTTGAAGAAATTGGATTATTTTTGCTAATGTCTGATAGTTGGATTTTTCATCTCCTGTTGAGCAGTGACCAGTCCTCACCAAAGATCTCACATATGTGAAAGGGGACATAGGGAGGCAGAAGGCTAAAGGTTGTAAAAATTACCAGGCTGCCCATTACAGTTACGCAAAATAATTCTGAAATTCAGGATCTCGGAATACTTTAGCAATTCATTATATAAATTATTCTCTCATTGATGACAGTGAAGAATGCAACTAAAAGGCAAAAGGAAAGGAGGGAGAAGTTTTGATCAGATATTTGAAGGCAAGTGAAAAGTTGATCAGGCAGAAGAGCACAGGAAGGCCCTTTCAGATGGCATTTTCTCCTTAGGAGAGGGCTCTTACACCAACAATGGTGAGATTGTGAGCAGAGCCAGAGTAGCTGGTCCTGGATGCCAAGAAGGAACAGGCAGGGGATATAGGAAAAGAGAAGCGTTTTAAACTAGTCAGCAGAGAATATTTCTTTAAAAGAGCACATTCTATTAAACACAGGATTCATTCTTCCAAAGCAATTTTTCTTCCTATAATGACAGCTTACTTCTTTGTATGAGGTCACCATATAAAAGGATTGAATTGTGCAGTTTCACACGCCAACACCATTTTGCTCTCATGGAAAATGGCAGCCTGCCATCAGCTGCAAAGGTGTAACAGGTCACTCGGGGTTTTTGCCACCAATGACTCCTTTCTGCAAGCTAGGAAATTAATTTTTGCCAAGCCACACCACTTGAGGTTCTCATCTCAGGAAAATCATGCAAAGATGCCAAATAAAAGAACAGTAACTATTGTCCTGTCCTGCCTGAAGCCTTCCCTTGCATCCTCAATAAACCTCACTGGATCGGACTGTTTCCTCTTGGAGAGCATTCCCATATACTTACTTCACACAGTCCTAGAAGAAAAGTATCAGTCCAGACGTTATTGCACGGTGTTCTAAAAAAATGAGTGATTGCATGTTGAAAGCAATTATTTTCCAAACCTGCTCAAAACCATCATTCGCATTCATTTTGTCATTAATCTTAAAAGTTTTGCTGCATCTTCTTCTGTGAGTTCTTCAGAATGTGCCCAGAACCCTTTCAACATGAAATCACTGCTGTTTCATATGTCAGGCAGCATGTATAGACTATACTAACCTCTTGTTTATCTTCATTATTTTTATATTTATGTTGATTTATATTATTATTAGCTAGGGCTTATTGAATATACATCTTTCTTTCCCATCTTCTATCCTATTAAGTGTGTGATAGTCCATCTGATTGAAATAGAATAACAACATGAACCGTATAAGAAAAAATATCTCATTATATAATATAAGTTATTGTTGTCATCTTCCAGGATATATTTTTTTGTTGCCTGTATCTCTTTTACATGTATAATCCACATCACTGCAGTGTTGTAGTAACTTTGATGTCATCCATAGTACTGCTAGATCCATGATGTTCAAGGTTACATAGGAACCTGTTTCTAGTATGGTTTGTCCCAGGGAATACTTACACTTAGTATTGGGTGATGGACAAACAGTCCATGATGTTGCTTTTTGACCTGCTGGCTAATGCTGACAGAATTCTTCACTCCATAACATTTGAAGGAGGTGCTCTCATTGTTCCTGAAGAATATCTTGATTTTGTTTCTACAGTGTTCTGCAAGATTCCCCTCTGTTTCCATAAAGGTTCCCAGAAAAAACAGAGTATTTTTCTTTTCCTGTGTGTTTGAAGAGAAACCATAGTTTTGCATTCACCTTCCCATAGCCTTCCTCTTCTCTCTTTCTTTTTCCTCTAAAATCTCTTCAGTTAAAGGCTGGAATTTGGCTTGTCCAGTGATGATACTGTCAGGTTTCCATTAAAGACATTATGTAAAATCATTTAATCTCTGCATGCAAGGTGATATAGACATGGTATTTAATGTAAATGAAAGAAGTATCTCATAGGCAATACTGAAAAGTAATGTAAAAATTGCAGAGAGGCTCTAAAACATTTGTTACTCCAGTGAGGCTTGTCATTAATTCATTTATTTAACAACTGTAATATGCTCCGTTGGCCAACTTTCCACCTCCCGAAGCAGCTGCTGATGAAACAAGAAGTACCCAAGAGCACTACAAGAGAGGACCGGGACAATCCTCTCCCACGCTCGCTGCTTGGCCAGGCCCGGCACACCTCTGCTCTCACGGATGTCTGTGTCAAAGAACAGGATTTGGCATTTTCAGCACCATTTTAATATATCATAAAAGCACCCAGAATGAAAGCAAAGCGGGACAACCCTCACAAACATTTTCAACCTGAAACCGCAGAGGTGTTCATATTGATGGGTTGTTGCCAATTTATCACCCTTGAGAAGAATAAAAGGAAATAACCACACAACCAGGATGAGGGGGCAGATGAAATATTGTACCAGAGGCTGGCAGAGGTTTCACAGTCCCTAGCCCTTGTCCTTGTGGGGGACTTCAACCTTCCAGACGTCTCCTGGAAATACCACACGGCAGAGAGGAAACAGTCAAGGAGGTTCCTGGAGTGCATGGGAGATAACTTTCTGACACAGCTGCCAACCAGGGGGGCTGCCTTGCTTGACCTGCTGTTCACAAACAGAGAAGGTCTGGTGGGAGATGTGGTGGTCGGAGGCC
>VZTQ01005114.1:173080-193355 GCA_013400755.1 Pelecanoides urinatrix
ACGTTAGGAAAAAATTCTTTACTGAAAGAGTGGTCAGGCCTTGGAACAGGCTGCCCAGGGAAGTGGTGGAATCACCATCCCTGGAGGTATTTAAAAGACGTGTAGATGAGGTGCTTAGGGACATGGTTTAGTGGGCATGGGGGTGTTGGGTTAATGGTTGGACTCGATGACCTTAGAGGTCTTTTCCAACCTTTATGATTCTATGATTCTAAATAAGCAAAGTAGAATAAAAGTATCATGCCCATTTTACAGGAGAGCCCATGGTCATGCAGGGCTAAAAATGGGCCTAGGGCTTGAAACTTAGTCAAGTGCTTTCAGAATTAACTCATTTTATTTCAGGTTTATTCAGGTATACAGCTTTTACTTAATCTGTTCATCATTTATGACATCTTCACATATTTACCCCATCTTTCTCTTCTCTCTCTGGATACAATGAAACATAAATATGTAATTTTTTGTGTCACAGCATAAGTGGATTTGAGCCATAGGTATGCTAGAGAAAGCTAAAATAACTGTTCATGTCATAGTTTGGTTTTGTAATTATTATGATTCCGCCAGTTGACCAAGTCTCATTTAATAATTACAGGTCAGTTATTTTACACTTATCGGAATGTATCAACCTAGTTTTTCTTGCTAATAAATGGGCTTTACTTTGCTAATAAATTCCAGAAACATGGTTAACTATAAAATGGTAGGCCTTTTCAGTTTCTTTTAGGCCTTTTCACTTTTTTTTTTTTTTTGAAAAGCATAAAAGCCCACCTCTATCAGGGAATTAAATCTTAAACTGATCATCTTGCTTTCAAAAGCATTTCTGAGTGCATCTCTCAGTTGTTTCACCATCTAATTTAGGCACTATCATTTTATGACATTTATCTCTTTTGATGATAGAGTGCATGTCTTTGTTTTGTGCACAGTCTTTACATTTATTAAGACTGAGTATTAATGAATGTCGCTGAGTGCTGTGCAGTGTCCCCACAATCTGTGCTTTCTGTAGCACAGAAGGAGTGGCATTTTACACTCTGGGATCCCTCTGGGGTCGTTTAACCATGGTTATTTGAACATCTATCATCAGGATACTTTGCCTGAATTATAATAATGATTTACTATGCACCTGGCATATATTTCACTTGATATAAGATTAGGAAAATATTATAGTTGTTAAATAAATGAATTAATGACAAGCCCCACTGGAGTAACATTCAGTTAAAAGAGGAAATTGAAGAGTTAGGATGTTAACTGAAGAGTGCACAGCAAATTAGTGGCAGATTGTGAGGGCCAGTTGTTTTCTTTTACTCTTCTGCTCTGCTAAGGATCTTGATGAATGCTTTGGGTTTATTGCAGTCACATTTCAAAATTATTCCTTTTGAAAAATAGCCTCAACTGGGAGTAAAGTATCAGTCCTGTAAAGTGAAGTGGTTTTAAAAATAAACAAACAAGAGTATATTTTTTCATAAACATAATGGAACATCTAGTTGTGGTTGGCTTTTTCTGAGTTAATGCTAGATAAGCAAAAAATAGACATTTTGCTTTCTTTGTGTTGATTTCAGTCATTTTGTAACATTACATCATTCTCTCCCATCTCGCAAAGAGTCTGAATTGAATGAATTTACAAAATGACTGAAAACATTATTATTTTGCAAAATAATAGGCTTACTATTGATAATATGTATTGGTATTTTTACCCCACACACTGCTTTACACTCCAGGGAATAGCCAAACGGACGACGTTTGGCCACTCTTCCCAGAAGTTCCTCTTTAAGAGACATTTTTCTATGATACTAATAAATAGTCAGCAACGATTATTTAGAGCCAAAGCAAGCCAAAATCTTTATTTTTTTTAAATTATTAATGACAGTCCATGCTTCATGTGGATAATTGCAGCTTCACTGTTGTTGTCTGGACTATTCTGTCTAGCCACTACACTGCAAACTGTTAGCAGCGTCTGCAAACATCTTTGGGATACTTTGACCTCTGTTTTGCTGCCATTTAGGGGCCTGGCACTGGTCGTCTTGTGGGCTGAAGGGAGTGAGTGAGGTCTTGAACAAAACCTGTCTAGATCTCCTATTTATCTGGGTTTAGCACTCACTCCTACAGTGTCTGCCTCACAGGAGATGAGAATACTGGCTAAAGGTTTCTATCTTTTTTAGCTCTGGGCAGGCAGTTTGCCTCTGAATGAGTAGAAGGGAATTTTAGGCAATAAACTCAATTAGCCAGGAAATGCAGGTGTGAACATCTGGTGATAATCCTTTTCACGCAGTTAGGAGGAGAGAAAAAAAAAACAGTATTATGCATGCAAGATGAATGCCTTTGTGCTACTTTCCGTGGCATGCAGCAGATGCAGTAAGAACATTGCACTGTGTCGTAAATCTCTCTCCACTGGTCTGAGGAAAAAATGTCCCGGTTGTATTAAAACATTTGTAAAAGGTGTATCTTTTGTATTTGAAAATACTAGGCGGTAGGGAAGGAAATGTAACACACACTGAAAGACAGTGTCATTTGACATAAGTAATGAGATGTTCCCACATTTTGAATGGGCAATAAATAAATTTGCAACTTTTTCAAGCACTATAATGTTCTAGTATATATGCCATGGATTTCTTTCTCTTCATAACTCTTCTGCCAATTGCTTCTCTGATTTATTAGACTGATGTGTGAATGCAGAGGATTACTTTCCTATTGTAGAGCATATTCTTTTATTACTGTTCTCATCATCCAGCAAGCCACAGTAAGACTTTGCACACTACATCTAGAAATAAAATAACCTAGATTGATATCAATATCTGTAATTTGATGCTTTCTCAACATAGCTGTTCAAAAAAGGTTGGCAGCAAAATTATTTCAATAAGGTGAATTGTAGTGCTGATAAAAAGGCTGTGCCAATGAAACATCTAAGGTAAAGGCCATCAGCTGATCTCCAAAATGTGTTTAAAAATACTGTTACTAAGCTATCGAGAGTGGTTGCAGCAGAAGGCACAGGTTTGTAGAGGCATAAGGACAACTAAGGCTCTAAAATTAAAATGCCTACCTGTCTATCCAGCCACTGCAGAAAACTATTTGAAGATGCTTGAACCAGAGAGTCCTTAATGTAATCTCAGAGTCATTTTATAGCAATGCTGCTGAAGTCGATCTTGCTCTTTTAGGGTTTACACTGGTATAGCTCAGAGTATGACTCATACCACATAAGGAATAAAAGAAAAAACAAGACAATTAAAAGCAAGATATAAAAAATCATCCATTTTGAAATTCTCAAGTTTTGTACATTTTTTACTGGTCATGGGCCAGATTCTCTCCCTCTCCTCATCCCGGAAAAGTACTACTTACTGATAAGTGGCTGACATTTCTAAGGTTGGTGTCTTGTAGAGACCTTGGTTCAGGCAGATATGGAAATACATTACATCTGTGAGATATTGAAAAGTTATTTGGAATATAGTAACGTTTTTTAGTTTCACAAAGAGATTTGATTTGTTCCTGCATACTCATCTGTATAAAAAGTAGGGATTGTAATGCCCACTGTAAGGATTATTAATACATATAAAGAAACAGTTAATGTGAAACAATAAATGACACAATAGATCCGAATCAGCCCCTTATATCTGAGCTGTTACTGCTGCCGCAGTTGCCATAGAGCAGGTGGGAATGGTGCCCACCGGTGTCAGCAGCACTGCTGGATCTGGCTGTTTGCTTCACCAGACATGTGGCAGGCACGTGGTTAACCAAGCAAGGCCCTAAAGAAAGGGACACACTCCTTGCTCCACACACAAAAGTTTTACAGGGTTTTGGGTGAGGTTGTTTTCGAAACTGCTACTTTGCTGTTCTTACATCCAGGAGAAACTGAAAAATGGCTGCAACTCACAAGCTTTATAGAGTAGTAAGCAGAGTTAGTCCACTGGCAGTGAGGTGGCACGATTTTTGATGGTTATTTTGCTTGTTCCTCATTTCTATATGCCTTTCCTGTATGCTGCTGATTGAAAAAGAGAGGTCTTGAGTTACACTGGACAGCTTTTGGAAGGTGTCATCTGAAGCTTATTGGCAGTTCAACAAGCAAATGGAAGGTTAAGTGTCAGGAAAGCAACAGAGAACGAAACAGAGGACGTTGCTGGGGCCTTCTGCAAGTCTGTGTTAAGCCTGTCCTGGATACTGCGGGAAGTTCTCGTCCTCCCCTGTTTCAAAGAGTACAGGAGATTTAGAAAAAAATCAGAAGACAGTTGTGGATTTTAGAAAGCAGAGAGAACCTGAGCTAGACAAAGGGGAAAAAAAAATTTCAAACTAGTACAAATGTGTGTGTGTATATATATGTATACACACACACTTAATATAAGACATACTTTTTTTTATACATATATAATTTTGCATATTTAACTATGGGTATTACAAAGTACATTAGATATGAGGCAGGTTTACTTGTGCTGACTTTTACTCCATTTATAATACTCACGTAAATGGGGTGAAGGAGGAAAGATTCTGCAGTGCAGCTTTGCACTGGAACTCTTAAATTACAGGTCGTAGTCGTAGCTGTGCCACAGCCTACCTTTCTGACCTTAGGCAAATAATTTAATTTTCTGTGCCTGAGTTTCTATTAGCAAAACTTCCTACCAAAGAGGGATGTTGTGAGAATGTATTCATTAGCTTTTGAGACAGTAACTGGCCCCCAAATACTTCAGCTTTAGGACAGAAAATTCTCATGTGACTGAGAGATTCTTTGGAGGGTAATACATCAGTTATAAGGAGAGAATACCTGTTGTTTAAATCGCGGCAGAGAATGTCATGGGAGCAGAGGTCATCGGGGCAGTATGATGCTTGATCTAATAAATGGTAAATGTATTTTTAATCTGAGAAGTGGCGTGTTGTTTATTCTGTGAGGCAAACTTTCTGAGATAGCTACAGCAAGCATCAAATAAGGATCTTTTTGAATTTCCAATTAGAACTGAAACATCAGATAGAGTTGTTCTATTGTTTGGGCTTAAATAACTGAAAAAAAGAAATTTTCTGTGGTCTTATTGGTGACGACCTTGTTCCAAGATGGTATTTGTGTTCACATTGACTGAATCCCACTAATAATATACTTAACTGAATATAGTTAACTACAGCTTCATAAATTTTCACCTAACACTAAGTGGATGTCCTCTGTTATTGTTAGAATATTTGAAGTACTGACCTACTGCATTTTTCTAAAAAACTTACTTTTTCTTTACGTAAAAAAATTGTTGAATTTCCTATGTCTTGTTTAACATCTCTAGGAATCTGGTTGTAGGAATACCAGGATGTTCTTAGGTGAAGTATATATGCTGATTTTTTTTTCCCCCAATAATAAATGTAATCCTTCATTCTCTAATAGCAGAATAAATACCAGAAAGTAAATGATGCAAACCCTTGGCGTTAATCATAATTTTTCATATAACTTCAGACAGTAGTAGATCAGTGCTTGAGTAATGCCAATGTCCTTTGCGTCCTAAATTAATGTAACTATTGCCTTATCTATAAAGTGCACTGCTGAACCTTCTTTAGTACTGTACCTTTTTTGACTGTTTTGAAAAACAAAGTCCCCGCTTTAAAATCAAGTAATTACAATACCTTCTAAGGGCTTTGCCTTGTGTGTATTTTTCTTAATTTGTGTGTGTTCCTCAGTGTTAGTTTATACCCCCAGTGATTCAAAAGCTGAGAAGCTTGGTTAATGCAGGTCAGTGCTGATCTGTTCATTTTAGGAGATACTGCTTTTAACAGTGGGGTTGAAAATCGCTTTTCTGAAACCTTCACAGTCAGACAAGCACTGTAGGTCAGCTCTATGCCTGCAGTTAGGAGTGTTATTTGGATGATCCCATTAATGCTTGATGTCTAGATTTAGAATAAGATGCTTGTGTCGGCCTACAAATTTAATGGTTTTTATGAGTATTAGGGTAAACTGCTTTAGTCTTACAGGTAACTTATACCTAGCAGGAGATTTTCTTAGTAAAAAATAAAATCATGCTAAAACCTTGATTTATAATAGGCATAGCCTTGCTACCAAGCATGAAAAACAAAATATATCACAGTGCAGAATACATTAAGGCTTACTGACTGAGAAAGCAGCACATTTATTCATACCTTTTCAGGGCAATTTTAGAACATGATTTTGAGTCTCCTCCTGTTCAGAACATGTTTTTGAGTCTCTGTTAACCCCACACATAGATCCCAGGATCTAAAGAGGTCACTTAAGAGACACAGGGGAAAAATGCATACTCTGTAAGAGAAATGGAATATCCACTCCCAGAAGAAAAGCTTCTGAGTATTGACCCCGTGCTGTGTGTCCTCATGTGTCACACAACCATTCCTCCAAACACCGACCTGATTTCTGTGCACGCAGGAAAAAATCTCCTTCCTTCTCCACGCGCTGTAGTTTAGCACACAGGGAACAATTCTTATTTAACAGCAGAACATTGTATATGTACCAGTGGTTGAATTTATTTAAATTATGCCTGTTCACAGCTTTATGTTGCCTTTGTGTCTGATCTAACAAGTCCTAATGACAAAACCATTCTTAAATGGGCCCTAGATCCAAACCCTGATTTAGAATCCTTAAACAAATTAGACTTCGGAGCTAATGCAGCAATTTGCATAACATACCACTCTATTTTAAGCTAAAATTGCTCAGCACTTTTTTAAACTCGTAGCAAATTATTTTGCTAATGAGACTAAATTACCCTATGATGTTACAAGTAAATTTGACTGTAATAAATCTCATGTGCATTTGCAATGTACGGATTTTGTATTGTCTACCTGCTGTTCCATAGGCACATCAGAAGAAATAGTGGAGAGGAATTAAAGTTTGAACCACTACATTTGTCTTAAGAGACGTATTTTACTAAATACTATTCCCATATTCTGTTTTCAAGGAGATTTGTTTTCTTCCCTTCACATCCATTTTAGGTTTTAGGAATCAGCTCTCTGAAACTAGCTAGCGATGAGGCTGCCCATCTTCCAAACCCTTCTCCAAAAAATAGTGGCTTTTTCCCTCTTAGATGAAAGTCATTTTAGTAACATAAGCAAGGCAAAGGTAAGTAATGGAGAGGTCTCATGGAGAGGATTTGGAATTGCAGTAAAAAATAGAAATGTAATGATTTCATGGATAGCGCAGCGCGGTCAAGTTGCTGCGCAGGCGGTGGCCTCTGGGAGGTTCCTGGGGTGCCCTGGTCTGCGCGGGCGCACCGGTCTGCTCAAATGGTGAGCCTGAGAGGAGCGGGGTGGCCGTAGTCAAAGTGTCTCAGAAATACCACACTGCCTGCCACTGCTTAAAAATGCTTTCGACATTTGGTTCCGCTCACTTGCAGCTTCTCCTTCCTGCACCCGTGGAACAGAATTGCTCAGAATCCATTCGCATGTGAAATAATAAGCACTTATTCTGCCAGTTAGAAAACGGTCATCTAAGAACATTAAAACCAATTATTACTAAAAATTTCCAGCAGCAGACTTAAATTGAATATTCCTTTTAGTTTGGGATGTATTGGATATATACCATCTCCTGTGCTAGCCGTCGGTTATTTTTTAGTTCTGTTCCATATGTAACACGGTGGCATTAAAAATAATTCCCTGTGTTCAAACACTTGTATTTTGATATATTGAAACATGCTTTCTTAATAATGGAAATGTCACAGAATAAGTGGTAGATGATGCAGTGCTTTATGTCAATTAAGCTGGCAATTAATGTCTAGGATGTCTAAAAAGGCTTGATTGTTGTTAGATTTCCTTCTTCTCCTTTGGATGAAGAGTTATTCAAAAGTGATTATTAAGAAAAATGTGTAAAGTAAGCATTTAACCATGAATTAATCTTTTAATTAGGACTATGGAGCTGTTAATAGTGGAATGCTTAATGTCTTACTGGGAAGAAGAGATTGTGTTATTTTAGAAACATGCTTTATCACTCTGTCAGTCTCTAACAATTTTTGTCACCTATTCTTAATCCTCTTCTGTTTCCATTATATTTTACTTTGTAAGGCAGGGTAGTCAGAATTAAATGCAGAAGATGTACCAGTTATACCTACTGACAAAATTTGAACAATATCTCAGATACCCACTTGCTGAGTATAAATAGAAGAGGAAGGGTGTTTTGGTTTCTATCACAGCAATATTTTTAGGCTGTGTTGGAATACTTCATTATCTAACAATCTTTGGCTAAACCATTTAAAACTTGAAGCTTCACTTTTCTTCCTTTTTGTATCTCTAGCTCGGATTTTTACAGCCTTCCAAGGGATGGAAGAGGCAATTTCCATTATGCAGTGATTAAAAGAGAGGGTTTTGCTTCTCTTCTTTGCTGCTGGGAGGAATAGAATAATTTTTATTTCAAAATAGAGTTCAAAACCGTAGTAATAGTCAAAACAGCTAACGTCTATTTGCTTTGACTTTGCTTCTGCTGCTGCAAAGCCATAAGCAACAGCCAGATTCCAGGGCCAGTTTTCTGATACCTTGATATGAAGAAGGATCACTCACCTATATTTTGTTCACATCTGAGAAGTTATCTGTCCTTCTACATGTGAGAAAATAATACTTTTGATTGTAAGTCAAAACATGAATTCTGCTCAGTTTGACAGTCCTGGTTATCCTCACTTTCCGGGCAAACCTTCCCCATCCCCAGGGAAGCAAGCTAGTCAAGTTTTCACATCCGATTGTTAGACTTTAAACAGAGAGCCTGGAGGAGCAGCATGGCTTCTGTGCTGAATCAGTGACAGGTAGCATGTTTTGTCAGTTAAGGTCATGGACTGTAATGCTGTTACTGCTTACATCTGACAATAATTCAGTTTCAAGCTGTGTAACGATTTGTGCAAGCTTTGGTATGCATTTGTAATGAAAAGTAAAAGGTAAATTAGGAAGGCTGCAATATTTCCTACAATACTTACACTTCAATTTTTTTTTTCCTGAGAGGTCCCATGTTCATAAATTGTCTTTCTGTCCTTTTTAGAGCACAGAAGGTATCCTTTAACCAGAGTAGTCTCAAAAAGAGTAAAGATTATATTTAACCAGTGTAATAAAAAGCAGGGAGAAGATGCCAAGAGCTGTAGATCCAAACATCTTTCCCAAATGGAGCTGAATATATCTCAGGAGAGGTCTCTGGATTGTTTTTTTATAGAGCTCTGTATTTGATCCACTGACTCCAATGTATTCTCTGTGTAAGAGTAATGCTTGAATGCTGCATGAACCCCCTGCTCCCATCTGTGGTATTAGTGTTAGTAGTCTTCAGAGTGATCAGGACCAAACTCTTAACTGCTGCTTGGAAATAGAGCAGGACGTGTTAAGGCATTGCATCAGAAGGTGGGCACTTCTCTGTTAGACTAGCTTAACGAGCCAGGTGGTGATTTCTCTTGTTCTGTATCCTTCAGTGAATATGATTAAAGGCTGAACATGTAACCCAGTTAAAATTTCAAGGTATAGTGTATACGTAAATTACATATGTACAAAACCAATACAATAAATGAATGAGAAATTAAATCAGGTACAGATCATCCTAGAAATAAAAGCGGCCCTATTAATTTTGTTAGGTATGTACGTTAAAGAAGCTTAGATCACACTACAGATCAACAGAAGCATGAGAACAGTGCCTGCACAGGCACCCCATGCACACAAAGCAGCACTCACGCAAACATAAACAATAATACGTGGTCCTTAATCTCCGGCTAATCAGGCTCAAAGCTTGCTGGCAGGTCTCGTCTCACGCACACCCAGACACAGAGGTCTCTCTCGTAGCTGACTCAGGCCTTTGGTCTGAGACATCCTCAGGCCCTGGTCTCACTGGTATCTGTCCCCTAGATCTATGGTGTCTCCGATAGCTCTTTCCCAGATCTCCTATCCTGCTCATCAGCTACTGCAGCTCGAGGTTCACTAGCATTACGCCGATCCAGAATGTAAACCATCCTCATCCAGGAAAATTGTTAGGAATTAGGTTTAATAAGAAAGTAAAACAGACTGCAGTGATCAGGCACAGGGTTTGGCCAGACAAACATATTGAAGCGCAGCTTATTTATACATGACCAGCCCCTTTCATCAGGCCCTTCTCTCTATTTTCTCATGTTGTTTCTCCCCCATGCATTTAGATGTCTCCTTTTTTCTACCTTAGCCCTTCTGCTAAACATCCCGTAAGTTCTGCACATTGCCACAATCCCCTGAAAGCATCCCATAAGCATGCTCTTTGCCATAAGACCTGTGATAACCTTGTCATTCATTCCTCCCTATGTCCCCCCCCTACACTTTACCACTTAGCAAAGCTCAGGTTGAACCTCTCCAAACCTTGGAGCAGTTCCTTCAGCAGCCCATCAGCCAGTGACTTCACAGACCGTCTTTGGTGTTGCCTCTTCTGTGGGGTTTGCATACATAGACGTGGTTTATTACTTTTCTTCTCTCATCTCCGTTTATATACTGGACAGCCATTGACAAGATGTCCCCACAAACCAGGTGTCATTACGTTCCAGGTGTCTACATACCCTTCACATCCTACATTTCTTTTCTTTCCACACATCCATCCAAACTCTTGTATGAAATGAGAAGAGCAAGCTGTCAGATAATTCATATGCTAAAGTCATAGAGTAATCAAGTATATCTGTCTTGTTTCGGACATATCATCAATGTATTATTGACTTGTTTTACCAATGCATGTGCTTCAGGCTGGTCATGTGTAACTCCTGGTAGATTAAATATCTAACAGTCCACTGTCATGGAAAACTTGTTGTGAACTGATCTTGGCTTCTCGACCACTGAAGCCAAATCCATTGAATCAAAAGTCAGCCTTGAAACTGATAAATTATATTTCTCAAAGGCTCTTGGGATGAGACATCCAGGCTGTCCTTATTAGGACATGGATAACATCTTCACTGCCTCCAGCACTGGTCTGAACCCCTTCTTGAGCCCAAATTCACTTTGTATCTGCATACTGTGGATACAAATGTGTTCTCAGACACAATGCAAAAACAAAGTTCATACGATGCCAAGGAGAAGACTCTGGAATCATGCTGATGTAAGTGCACTCTTACCTGTCTGTGGACCAGAAAGTCTGGCACCTTTTCCTGTCCTGTCTGTGTGGTGGCATCATGGGACTTGGCCAGAGCAAGTTCTTCTGACCAGCAAGTAGACAGTAACATTAATGATGGACGGCCAGCTTTAAAAGGAAAGTTTAAAAATTTGCTGGAAAAAGAAAACACATGATTCGTCAGAGGAAAGCAGCTTTGTGTGTTCTTTCCTGGAAAATTTTTCATGACAAAATTCATGTAATCTCCATTCTTTCAGTTTTTACTTTCATCAGATCAATTTACACTGAGTCATTACTGAGCAAGCTCGACAGAATTAATTCAGGCTTATGCATGCTGGGATGCCTCGTCCTGATAGGATTTGCCATACACTCCATAATGCCACGTGTGAAAGAACACAGCCTGATGTATTTATTTATCAACTCTCTAACAGCATCTTCCAAAGACATACACAGAATATTTCTAGTGAGAAAAAAAAAGAAAACATGCAGAAATTAACGGTGCCCATGGATTAAAAGAGTCACTTGAGAAACACCGCAACACAGATTCACCTAGCATTTTTAATACTTCTAATCTGATCCTCTTTTTTTTTTTTTTTTTTTTTTAATTTTGAGAAAAGATGGCGTAAAAAAGGGACAATATATTCAAGACAGGAAGAATAAACTTTATGATATGACTGGGCAAACTCAGTTGTGCTGCAGAGTTGAATGTAATTCTTTCAACTTCAGCAGTGGCTACTCCAGGATTGGTCTGTGTGAGAACAGAGTTGGTCTCCTGTATCTCCTGATAACTTGG
This sequence comes from Pelecanoides urinatrix, assembly GCA_013400755.1. Classification (NCBI taxonomy): domain Eukaryota; kingdom Metazoa; phylum Chordata; class Aves; order Procellariiformes; family Procellariidae; genus Pelecanoides; species Pelecanoides urinatrix. Next base: position 184,861 of record VZTQ01005114.1, read on the forward strand.
TACTATGCTGATTATTTGGTGGTAGCAAGCAAGCAGACTCCAGCATATTCTATTTTCTTTTTCTCCTAGATGTAGCAAGGCAGCAGCCACTGATGTGTCAATAAATATTATATTAAGAAATGTTCTCTTCATGTGAAGTCAGGAGAGAGACAGAAGTATCTTTTGAAAGTCCTTTTGGGGGAGTGGGATTTGATGCCCCATTGGTGAAAATTGCTGTTTATCCACCCATCCAACTATTCTTGGCAAAGATGTTTGGCAGTAGCGCTGCTGTTGAACTCACTGGAGCCGTGACAATTTAGCTCGGCTGAGATCTGCCCCAGGAGACTCACTAGGTCAGAATTGTCCTCCAGGCTGCGGCTCTAACTCCATGAAGGACTTGAACAAATAATTTCATTTCCTTTGCCTCAGTTTCCATAAATGTAAATAGATTCTGGTAACATCCATCACCGTCTCACAATTTGTCTCCTGCTGGTAGTAAACAGTACAGTACAGTAGTAAACAACTATACAGATATGTGATGGAAACACGAAGATGGGGTGAGACTTCTGGTGAATAATGGGGTGTTGGAAAAACAAAAACAAAGCAGGACGGTAGTCCCGACAAAGAACAGCATCAGAAACTGAGTTCCCAGTTGTGAAGAATCAGCTTCATCTCTGCCTGCATGACACAGCCACTTTGCCTAGTATCTGAGCCTGGAAATTCAAGGAAAGTTTGTAAAATAAGTCTTGTCTTTCCCGGGTAAGAACAGGTTCTTTCTTCGGTAGAATTTAAGAAATTTTGTCAAGTTAGGTAAAGTGTTATGTAACATCCATTTAATTTGTGTGGTATTACCCCTGTTTTTCTCTGATAGAAGTGCATTTTAGATGAACATTTAGTGCCCTTGCTTTTAAGAAAGTATCTTTGAATCACTTCAGTCTGCTGCTGACTTCAGGTTCCTGGGAAAGGAGGAGCTGCATGAGCTGAATGCTAGTGTGCCGTTGGGTACCGTGACTGAAAAGGGAAGGTGCAGCTCAGGAATGCCAGCTGAATGTGGCACATTTTCCCTTAGAAAGAAGTAGAAGATGGCAAAACCTGTCACCTGAGAGTGTCCATGAGAGAAACTACAAAGGAGCCTGAGATGCCACCTGGCTGTGTCCGAGAGGGAGATAGGGGAAAACAGCACAGGCACAGCCTGCCTCTGAATGGAGACAGAGCCCTTTGAGTCTTCAGATGAATTATAGTGCATGGAAAGATTTTTGCTACAGAGTTAATACTTTTTCTCATTCATAGTCTTTTTTTACCAGTGAAGCAATTAAATTATTCACTCAGCATATTGTGCTTTAAAAATATAAAACACAAAGATCAGCAGGTGTGTTTTCATTCCGTCATTCCTGATATTACTCATCATGCCAGAACCACTTGTGTATTTTTTAACCGTGTTCTTTTTTCCATCAGATCTTGTTTGTTTTCGGAGGTTGAAATGTGAAGCTCAGTGGTTGTTTAACCTTTTGTAGAACTGATGCATACATTTTTGTTCCTAGTCTGTTTCAATAAATGTCATCTATTTTGTTATGTAGGTGGCTGTTCATGTAGTATGCTTGGTTTTGAGAATCTAGTTAGTAGAGGAAGTGAACATATTTTAATCTGAAGATTAAATGGTAATGGATTGTAAAAACAAGCAAACAAACAACCCTACTCCCCACCCCTCCCAGATAAACTTGGTAATTTTTTCCTGGCTTGGAAAGGAGCAAATGATGTCATTGCAAGTTGTCGTGTTCACATGGGTAAAGTTTTGATCAATGAGATGTATTGCAACACCTTTTCTCTTTGCTTTTTCTGGTTTCTAAACTGAAAGATGTCATGGTTTCTCTGAGCAGTAGAAGCATGGGCTCTCAAAAAGGTTAATGAACTTTTCCACCTGAAGTTGAAATATTGTACCAATGTCTGTTCACATCTCTGCACTCTCCATGTAGTGCCGGCTGCTGTATATTGCTCAGAAAACTGGACATGATACACTGATGTAATGCCTATTTAAGGGAGAATATCTTAGCTTAAAAACTATCTATCACTTTGGCATTAGCCCAAGGGTGTGTTGTAACTGTATACATATTATAACAATTTAATACTGTAACATCTCAGTATATACACTTTTTACCTACAAAACTGCTCTATTACTGAGTTTTGCTGTTATTACAAAAATAGGAATATGCCAGATAAGCCTGTAGAAGAAAGAGAGAACTTCTGTTTTGTCAATAAGTAATTTTGTATAGCTCGATTTTGGAACCTCAAAGGCTGAATCAGTTTTCAGTCTTTATTTGCAGTGAGGCTTGTGTTAGATTCATGAAATGCCATACAACGGTTGTACTTAAATATTTTGAAGTTAGTAGATAGAGCATGAATTTCTAATAAGTTTTAGTGCGCTTTGTTTAACTATTTCCTACTCCCAAGCCTCCCCCCTGTAAAGCACCCCATGAACGCATGCCCATGCAAGAACAACTTCACAAGGATTTCGAAACTTTTCATATAAACTTTGATTCTAAAATTAATGTCTCACCTTTCCCTCAAGTTTTGAAAACACTCTATAGCTGTCTCTCTTTTAATGTTTTAAGGAAAATATTACTAGAGGTGGTAAAATGGCCAGCTGAAGTGCCTGGCTTGCTTTGAGCCTCAGCCAACAACACACATGGAGAAACTTTTTGACAGAGAGGTCTATATAACTTACTTGAAGTTAAAGCATTGTACTCCTTGGATGTTAGTTGTGAATCAGTCTAGTTTCTTAAAATTCGATCCAAGACTAATAGTACCAGAGCAAATAGTACCAGAGAAGAATAAGGATCGATTTGTGGCAAACGGATTTTATAACAAATATTTCTTGATCTTCTTGATCATTTGCCTCAAATATTTTTGTGCTTCTTCTAGAATGATATTTTATATAAGATATTCCGTCAGAAATCTATATTGCAGGCCACCTGAGGAATGAATAAGACTTCTGTTCCTGCATCACTTAAGGATTGCCCTCAATCGTAACAGAACAGGCATTCCATGATTTATCCATCATCCTTGTCTTTATGTTTGTGCAGACTTCCTCCTTTTCCTTTCATCTTTACTTTTCCCAGTTTTGTTGATATAACATCCTTACAGAGATTACAGTAGCTGCTCACATTCCAAGTAATTAAATGTAAAAGAAGGGACCCCTAAAAACTTTATTGCATTAAGTGGTTTTTTTTGTTTGCCGTAGTCTTGTGGTTTTTCCTCTAGTTTGTGACGTGTCACACTCTGAAGCAGATGGTGTTTCTCCAGCACAGGAGAAACCCTTGCCATGGCAAACCTTGCTGAACCTTGAGAAATCTTGCTGAGGCAACACTCTTGGATAACTTTTGGCTACTTTCACAGAGGTTCAGGTTTGTCATTGTACAGTTATAATACGAGGAATCAAAGCAGTGTAAGGTAGCAGCTTTGCGGGGCTACCAGCATACCTTTGCTGGAGCATAGCCTGCATAAACCACAGCTTAGTTCCATTGGGTAGCGTATACAATGCCAGTGTTCATTCCCTAATTTTATGATTATCGCTTTGGCCTGTTTCAGATAAGAAGACAAGGCGGAATACAGTTACTGGTGGACCTATTGGACCATCGGATGACAGAAGTCCACCGTAGTGCCTGTGGAGCTTTGAGAAACTTGGTATATGGGAAGGCAAATGATGACAACAAAATTGCTCTGAAAAACTGCGGTGGTATTCCAGCATTAGTACGGTTACTTCGCAAGACTACAGATTTGGAAATCAGAGAACTGGTCACAGGTTTGAATCTTTCAATATTTTTTGTTCAAACTCTATATAGGCCCTGCAAACACAGTTCTGTGCTGCATGCTACTTGCTGCATCAGTAACTCTTTATTTTATTACCATCTTCTTTGTCATAATAGAACACTTTCAAGCCTTTTGGATATACGTAATGTATGAATAGCTTTAATGAATATTATGCAGTTTACAGATGCAGGCATGGTTTATGCTTATGGTTGCTGGTCACTTTGTTCTTGGTTAGCTGTGAATGCTCTTGCGGGAGATGTGCTCCGTACACAGATACATTATGGTGGGAGTCCTGCCATGAGCTGGACTATTCTGCTCTCCCTCCTGTCTGGTGTAGGGCTGCACATGCAGAAGTTGCATTTTACTGAATTTTCTTAGAAGCTGTTATTCATTTCTTTTATATCCTATATAGTGAGAAGGAGGATTTGTTTGGGGGTTTTTTTACCTTTCTTGTGGTTCTGATAGGAAAATGGAAAAGCTCGTTACAGAGGTGGACAATGTCATCTTCTGAGGCCTTTTTTCTGAAATTTGATAGCATGCTATGTGATGTATGTTAGACACAGGGCATGCAGGTAGTGGTGGAGTCTATTTCTTTTCTTGATATAGTAGAATCTGATCTTTTTAAGATTGTTTGGACCTTTTCCCTTATGAAATTCAAGGTGGTTTGTTTTGGTTTTGGGTATTTTTTTTTTTTTTTCAGAAATGGTGTCAAACGGCACTGGTCTGAAATGTTTGGAGGTTTTTTCCCCCTTGCCCCTAAGCTATCCTATTTAAAATGCAAACCAGAAGCTAGATGGTTTCTTTGATTTTTCACTTTGTGATTTCATTCTATTTGATTGCTAAGATCAATGTGGTGATGAATTTAATGCTACAAATAAAAATTCTTAAGATCTTTTCATTATCCTATTTTACAATGCCTGTATTTCCATTATGATTTTCCTACTAAAATATGTAAGAAAAGTTGTAATTTCTGTCATAGAACCATCAGAGTACACACTTACACACTATCATCTATGCTTCTGCAGAAACTACTTACCCTTGTGGGTCAGGCCTCATTTAGGATACAATTGATAAGATTATCATCCTTTAGTTGACCCCAGGTTCCTTCCTTGCGGGTGTCTGAATAAACTGCGTGGGATTCATTAAATGTAGATTTTCATATTTAATTTTGCTTCTTAGTTACAACACCTATCACCTCGTACTAGTTAGGCAGGATTAATGAGGCAGAGATACTGGGTTACACGAGCTCGGATGGTGCCTCCTGCAGAGTGACAGAATTACTGACAAACCTAATAAAGTGTAACCACCACTTCAGATTCAACATACTTGTTTGTGTCTTGGTTATGTTGTCTGTGTCCTGGCTCCAGGGAACATTCTGCCTATTTATTCTGAGTAGTAAGTGGCAAACTGCTAATGAACATCAGCAGTACACCTCAGCAGTTATAGTAGCACTTCCCATGCTGTCTGTAGGTGGAACATACAATGTCATTAGGTCATTTAAAGAAAAGATACTAGGCAACAGTTTACATTCCTTCCACTGCACAGTATGTTGTTAAGTTTTCCTGAATTCCCACAGAAAAAAAGGATGTGTGTGCTAGCATGCCCTCAAACTGTTACTGCTGAGTAGGTGCTGACCATCAGTGGTAGGCAGTAACCAGCCTTTGTATGGGCAGATGCAGCTCCCAGGGGTAGTGAGCATCAGCAGTGCTGGACGTCTGTGAAGGGGGAGCAGAGCAAGATGGTGACCCGGAGGAATGGAATCAAAGTCAGTGGCATTTCAAGATTTTATTCCTGGGCTTGGTTTTGTATTGGTTTTTTGTTTTCAATAGCCAGTACATCCTAGAAGGCCACTACTTGCCCTGGCGGGGTTTTGTGCCTTTCAGAATGCAAATCACTGGCCCTTGCTTTGAAAATGCAAGCCTAGTAGTGGTAGCGTTCTGCAAAGCTCCTTTCCAAAGCAACGCTTATAGCTGCACCTCTCATCTTGCATCTCTTAGGAGACAGGCTGGAATCACGCATCTGAATCAGTTCTTGTTTGCTTTTTTGTAAAGTGTTGTAGAGTGACGGCTGCCCCAGTTAAATTCCTTCCGTCTGTCCTTTCTGGGGAAGGAAGGATAGCTCCTGCAGCAGCTGCCTCGGTAATGAAAAAATTTGACTTGGTGGTGGGCACAAGGGAAAATAAAAGAAGTTTCTGCTGTTTCCTGTCAGCCTTCCTGAGTTGAGGTGTTAGGAAGGTAATTATTTCAGTAGTGCCACCATAGCCTGAAGGACGTACAGAGAAGATAATAGCAAATGTGGGGTTTAGGAGTAAACATAATGCCTTGAGCCTTTCCATCTCATGTTCATTGTGCTTCCTGTCTACCTAAAAGCTGTTCTTGTTTGTTACTTTTAGAGAGGGCACAAAGTTCATACAGGAATTCATACGGGCTCTGTCATCACCGCCCCTAAATACTCCTCCAGCATTTGCCCTCAGAGCGCTTCTCCTAGGTGGTGAAGTGTCATTATCTCGGTTGTACGGATGGGGAACTAAGCCTATCAGGTCTAAATGACCTGTCCAGAAATATGGCAAGACGAAGGTTTGAATCACTCTGAATAGGCACTTAGCTGTGAGGGAAGAAGTATGGGCAGGAGAGGTTTTTAGCAGCAAAATTTGTCTGAACAGTAGCGAAGTGTTCATCGCCTGCCCCAAGTACCATGAAGCACATGCCCGCCAGAGCCAAAGTTATGATATTAGTTGCTTCCTCAAGCAGGCACATTTTCTTCCTTTTTGTTGCTTCTCTCTAAGGAGATTATAATTTCAATTTCCAGCTATCTCAAGACTGGTTTTGGAAGGGTATTTAAAGCTTCAGACCAGCTTTCTATCCCAGTAGCCACTTGTTTGTCAGGATTGCCTTTGGTGCCATTTGTGGCTTTTCCTCTTTTCCAGAGATTTCTTTCTGCCATAATCTCTCCAAAATGGAGTTTTGCACTTCTTCCTTTATCTTGTCTTTCTCCTCTTTAGTAGCAGAGGACTCAAGCTAATATTGGAAAACCTTACCATGCCCAAATTTTTGGATTGGGCAAACTGAATCTTACTGCAAAGTGGTAGAGCTTTGAGGCTTTCTCACATGGAGCAAATGGTTTCTGTGCAGGTTCCCATGTAGGAACCATGAGGGAAGTTTGCTGCCTGGCTGTTATGAAATTAAATGGTGTTAATGCCCAGGAAATACTTCCTGAAATATTGAAAGATTACTCTTCCAGAAACACTACCACAGTCACTGTTTTTCGCAAGAAGAACCTGGATAAACTTAGGTATACCAATGAATATATACATTTACGCGGAAGTGAAATACTCTGATAGAGATTTCAGCATGGCCTACAGCCTTTCGTAATTTCCAGAGAGTCAAGGAGAACCTGAATTACAATATCTTGTTTCATGTAGGTCTGTAAATGAAAAGAAGTTGGTATAAGCTGGATGCACCGTACTTACTTTAGCCACCTTTTCACCCCAGCACTGTGCTACTAGTTTCCACGGTAGCTCCTGTTAATGGGGGGGAAAAAAAAGCCTTCTATTTTAAAATAATTAAATGTTAACGCTTTCCTAATAAATATAAATAGACAAGAACACAGTACTAAATTAGTACAGATCCTGCAGATGGTAGAAAAAAATGTTTCCACTTGTTAATAATGACAATGAGTAGCTGATTTGTGACTCTCTTGCCTTTCCTGAGTTAAAGTTAATTATGAACCCTTCCACTAAATTCAATTTTAGCATTCTATTTGTTTTACTATCAGGAAAAAAAAAGTGACATGAAAAATGTGAGATGTTAGCAAGGATAGCCCAGGAATCCTGTTGATGCCTTGTGGAGAAGATGAGGTCAAGCAGCTGTTGCTAGATTCAACCTACTCTGGCTCCTTGTTCCATAAGCTCCATCTGATAACTGGCTACCTGCCTCAGACAAAATGATTTAAACTGCTATTCTTCTCATTTTGACAAACAAAATCCATCACATCTATAAACACAGTTTCTGCCTATGAACAATAAGCTAGCTGAATTAGAAAAAACTCAATTTAAAGAGGCTCCTTATATGACTGTATCCCCTGTTTTCAATTGCATATAACATGTTTGATTGAAAGGTAAAAGTGGATAATCCACTTCTAGAAAGCACATGATGATAAAGAAATATAGCTATAAATAATGACAGGGAAAATTGTTTTCTCCTGCGCTGGCAGCCAGCCTGCTGCTTATTTTGGTTGACATTAAGGTGTCAGATATTTAACTATTGTCTACTGAAAATTTATAAGTTATGATAGTTATCACATTTACCAAAAAAAAAAAAAAGCATAAACTAACGCTATACATATATGCTATATGTAGATAGATAGATGTAGGCTCTCTATATTTCATTCACATTTTTATTCACTGAATCAAAAAGCATATATTCCATTCCTGCAAAAAATTATAAGATATTTTGTGCATAATCATAGAATCATAGAATCATTAAGGTTGGAAAAGACCTCTAAGGTCATCGAGTCCAACCGTCAACCCAACACCCCTATGCCCACTAAACCATGTCCCTAAGCACCTCATCTACACGTCTTTTAAATACCTCCAGGGATGGTGACTCCACCACTGCCCTGGGCAGCCTGTTCCAAGGCCTGACCACTCTTTCAGTAAAGAATTTTTTCCTAACGTCCAGTCTAAACCTCCCTTGGCGCAACTTGAGGCC
>VZTQ01005114.1:193612-205713 GCA_013400755.1 Pelecanoides urinatrix
TTTCTGAACAGCAGGTCAAGCAAGGCACCCCCCCTGGTAGGCTCGCTTACCAGCTGTGTCAGAAAGTTATCTTCCATGCACTCCAGGAACCTCCTCGACTGTTTCCTCTCTGCCATGTGGTATTTCCAGCAGACGTCCGGAAGGTTGAAGTCCCCCACAGGGACAAGGGCTAGGGACTGTGAAACCTCTGCCAGCCTCTGGTACAATATTTCATCTGCCTCCTCATCCTGGTTGGGTGGCCTATAACAGACTCCCAGCAGGATATCTGCCTTATTGGCCTTCCCCCTCATCCTTACCCACAAGCACTCGACCTCACCATGGCTGTCATTGAGTTCTAGACAGTCAAAGCACTCCCTAACATACAGGGCTACCCCACCGCCTCTCCTGCCTCGCCTGTCCCTTCTGAAGAGCTTCCTTTCAAAGAAGTACTAGTTGTTCAAGTGTATTTGGCCCATCATCAGGTTGCACAGGAAAAATTTTTCATTTACTTCCCAAATTTTGGATTCCAATATTCATTAGTGTTGTCTTTAGTTTCAGCTGTGGCCAGTTTGTGTTTTGGCTTGGTTGGTCGTCTGTTGTCACCCCATGTTATGCAACATTACTATGTAGTTGTTCTACATTTTTGTTCTATTTTTAGTATACGCCACGTGTTTATAATGAGGTATTTATAACCTTATTGATAGTCTGTCAGTGTTACTGAAAGCAATTATATGTTATCCTCCTTATTTGGTTTGAGGTAACTGCTGCGGTTTAAACCTCCTTTTGATTGCATACTGCCTATTAGTATGTGCATAAATTGTTGGCAAGTTGGTCAAGAGACTCCAGAAGGTCCCTTTGAGCCTTGCATGTGTCTTTGCTAATCATTGTAATTGCAAGTTAGTGAGCCTGCAGTGATGTGTAAAGCAGGTTTAAGGGAGCGTTCTATTTAAATGGACCTTTTGGCTTACTTCAGTGGAAGATTTATTATGATTTTATTTTTTTAGGTAATTCTGGCCAGTTCTTTAGAATTTTTAACTTCCTAGTACAGTGGCAATTCTTATGTTGGGGGTTCCCAAAGTCAGAATCACACACTTGTAGTTGTTTCCTATTTGTGATGTTATTTTCTAATCGGACTTTGTAAGGTATTACAGTTTTTTGTATAGTAAATCATATTCAACAAGATTATGGCAAAGGGCTGACTATTTAGTACTTAGGATCTTGAAGCAGTTTATCAATTTCATAACTTTCTGCAAAAGTGCCCTTGACATTAGCTTAGTTACTGGAGTGTGTAAACACAGATGTGAAATTTTATTGTGATATAAACTTTTCATTTAGAGGTGGCAACTATCTGTAGCCCTATTGCTCTTTGGAAATTTGATTTGAAAATGAGTAAAGGCTGTTTTATCCCACTCTGAGGTGACTTTCCCACAGACTCAAATAAAGAAGAATCAAACTCTTCCATGAGTTTCATTCTTACACTATTTCACCTTGATGTAATTCTTAAGATCTCTGTTATATCCCTTTTTTTTGCAGGTTTCTATTAGATGTCAATCATATTAAATACCCCATTTCTTAAATTATATTCAAGTTTTGTAATGGAGCAATACAAGTATAAGGAAGGAAGCCTGGACAGTGAAAGGCCTAATTAATTAGTAGCTTTTGATACTTAGTAAAAAAAGATAGGTAGGAAGATAAATGTGTAAAGTGGGTTGCTTTTGGAACCAAAGAGAGGATTTTGGCATTACATTAACTGGAAATTAGATTATAACGATATAATATGTTTTAGGTTCAGATACGTATCCTGGATATCACAAATTTTTCAAACAGACAATGTGAAAAGCCATCTATGTGCTTAAATTGTCGTGATGGCGTAACCATGGTAATGCTGCTGCTACAAGGTTGACGTAAATTTGGTTCAATATATGCTTAGCTAAGAGAATGAGACTGCCAAATATCATTTGGGGCTCGTAACTCTATGTAGTTAAAGAAAATGGAGACATGGGATAAATGCAGAAAGTATACAAATGCCTAAGATGCAGCTCTGTGAATTAGCTTCTCCTCCACCTCCAGCATCCAGTCACTATGTCCTGTAAGGTCAAGGAAATTAGAAAGGTTAAGTCTGGAGAGTGATAACTGCTAGCACAAAACACAGCTTTCAGAAGGGCTTGTTTTGATTTTGGTCAGAAAAGATGTTCATTCATTTCTTACTTCATTTCTGCAAATAAACTAATTCCCTGTAATAACTTTAAACAAGTGCTTGGAGGAACTTACCAAGCACAGAGGCAGGTGACTTACAGACTTTAAGCTTAATTATTTTTTAAATAATAGATTTAGGATAAGATTCACAATTTTCATATCTACTTGCTGAGGCACTAAAATTTACTTGTATGTTTTAAACGCTTTTCATTCAAAAGGGAGATTTGAAGGGTACTAGCTCTAATAAATCTTCCCTACTATTTCTTTAAATGGATGTAATTGTAAGTACAATATCCTACCACAATCAATTTTAAAAGTTGATTAAATCTATTGTACTAATTTATTTCTAATTAAGTGTTTTAAATAGAAGTTGTTTTCAACATTAATAAAATTATTTGTGTGCTGAAAATTCATATCTGTTTACTCTGGATTGAAGCCAATGGCTGAAGGAGGAATTACTTATTATAATTTCTTCAGTATTTCTTTCTTCAGGTACAAAAGCCTTTCCAGTTCCCAAAGGTTATGTAATAGTTTGACTCCCTCCCATTGCTTGAGATACTTTTACTTTTAATCAAGGTATTCTTCAGCCTCTGCCCTGAGTTTTGTGAGCCAGTGAGAATTTCATATAAAATGCCAAACTCCGTCGAATCTCCTGCAAGTCTCAGATTGCCGTAAAAACATGCATTTCATCTCACAGCTCAAACTTTGCACAGAATAGTTTATGATTCCTTGCTGTTACAGTTAAAATCTTGGTACGAGGAAAAAGGAATCCAAGGATTTGCTGTATGCAGAAAACCTACTTGTTACTGCTACCTTGATAAAATTCTGCTTATGCCACACGATCATGCAAAGCTAAGCAAAAGCCAAACAGATGAAGTCACCGGGTCTGCTGAAGTGGTTGTTAGAGTTGATCCATCTAAAAGTCCAAGTGCCCCAACACAACTTCAAGCAACTCAACTTTGGAGGTCTCACCAAGGTAGTACAAACCCTCCGGCCTGTTACTAGCAATGGCAACTGCATGGTTAGTGGGCTGCAGGGCTGCTCTGCTTTTCCACCCCAGTAATCAGTTACCTTTAGGTTTTACAGAGAGTCTTCAAAAATCACTATTGTATCATGATAGTTTTAAGAAAATACTTTAAATATCTTTTTGTAATTCTCCAGACTAATGAGCTGACATTTCAGTCAGTGGATGTGCTATACCAAGACACAGCCATTTAAGGAGGAACACCACTGTACTTTACAATTCTACAGTATGATAAAGTTTAAATTTTAGATTTTAGCATCATCTACAGAAAATGCTGTCATCATTTCTAGAAGTGCGGAAATGATTTCCAAACAAATTCAGAGCAGGAATTAGTTGGCATTTTATAAAGTCTTCCTGTGAATCCATTGTACAGTCACTTACTGAGACACCAAATCTTCGTAGCCATTTTCCTTGCAAACTGGGAAGGTAAAAGGCTGTAGAGCTTACACCTGTAAGTTGTTGGGAAAGTGATTTCCAACCTATAGGCTACGACGTCTTCAAGAAATTCCAGAGCCATTCAAAACACATGCTATTTATAGCTCAAATGTAACGACAAATCTAAAAGTAATTTAATAAATTGGGTAATTTTGCTTCAGAAATGATGCTGTCTTATCACATAACACTTATGCAAACAATATTGACAGTTCAACTGAAGCATTTTATACAAAATCTATTACAATTTACTGTCTAATTGTAAAACAATCTTTGCCCCCTTTCTCAATATGCTGTCACTATTTTGGCTCTGAAAATGGGAAAACCCACTGATAGGATTTGTTGTATTCATGAAAAGTCATTCTCAACTTCTTTAGGAATTACCAGATTAACTACTTCACTCCCTGCTGCTCCCAGTCAAATAAGGAGAGGTTTTAAAATAGATGCCTTATAAAATCTTATGTCCTGCTTTCTTAGCAACAGGCTGGGGCACCGATTTATTCTGCAAGTTGTTGCACTCAAAGTATTGCTATAGATAAAAGGGAACCTACTGGTAAAGCGGCGATACAAAACCTTCCTCGGGTTGGCAGTGCCTGTTTCCCTGGAGGTGAAGGGGGGAGAGCCAGAACAAGTCACCGGGCTGCCGAGGTCTCGGCTGGGGGCAGCGCCATGCCCCTGGCAGGGGAGTCTCTCTCTTAGGGGTCTGCTTGGGGCTGCTTTCATCAATTTTCCCATCACAGCCTGCCTCCTTCTCCTTGCTTCCCAGGCAAACTCCCATTCACTTCTCCTGAATTTACCACACTCAGTCTCAGCACAAAAACCAAGGTGGTCCCTTTCTGCTCTCCTTTTTTCTCTGGCACTGGGATCACTCCCATGTATGAACCACATCAACTTCCAAGTCTAAATGGGAAACAACTGTTTTTCCCTTGTACGACCAGTGAGGTGCATCTACTATGAAAAATTCATTCAAGTCGCTTTGATTCATATGGCAATGAAAGCGATTTCATAATTTGCTTGTTAATATACTACATAAATGATTTTTGGATTTCTTTTTTTTTTTACTTTGGTCAAATCTAAGTTTAAGAGGAAATATCAAACAAGGCAATCTGGAGTGATGACTAGAGGACATCTGTTGCAGCATATGGCCTGACGTAACAGCTGCATTGAACTTTCTCAGCAAGTAGTAATCCTTTATAAAAATTCAACTCGGCATATAATTTTCATGCCCCTGCCTGAACGATTAAAACACTTGCAGCTTAAAACCACTCTGTAGTTTGAAATGTTTACCATTTGCAATACAGAATATTTAAGTTTTCTTTTGAAAATAGTTTTTGTTTTGAAACAGATGTGAATATTTCACCTTTTTTTACAAAATCAAAGTTTGAGGATATGCTGAAATATTTTCTTTTTGTGATAAAGTTACTTTTTTCCACTGTGACTGCTAATTTTATTTTTTATTTTTAGGTTCAGAGGCCAGCTGCTTCCCACCCCCCCTCCCCCTCCAATCCTATTTTCAGTGCTGTTTTTATCTTACATAGCAATTTCAAGATTTGGCTAGTAAATAAGTTTTTCTTTTTTCTTTTTTTTTTTCTTTTAGTAGGCGTACACTGAGCCTTTCACTTTGCATGTAGATGTGACTTAATAGATAGGGCTAATTTTCTAATTGGTTTTTATGAGAAAGAAGTTTAGTACTTAGAGCTGTAACTTGGTATTCAGTTTTAAGTATAACATTTTTGTTCTCTGTGTTAGTGTCTGTTACCAAACATATTTTGATTTTGGATGCTATAAAAAGTTCTTCAGTAAAATGTGTAAGTATTGAAAGAAAAATCTTTCCATTTGTATATGCATCCTTGTTTGATTTCTTTGTTTTCTAGTGAGGTATTTCATTGGGAATGGTGTTGCCATTAGTAACGTGTTAGGATGAAATTTTGTGTGAAAACAGTTGATTTACTTTTTCCTGTGTTTCTTTCACTTAGAATTAATTGCTTTTGGTTTGGCTTCTGTGTTTTATGGGACCGGTTTAATTTCATCAGTTAGGCAAACAAGCAGGAACCACTGGTCTTTCCACAGTAAAGTAATTCAACTCTTCTAGTAATTCCTCTACTGTCTAACATTAAAGCTAATGACTGTCTAACATTCTTGTCTGACAGTTCTTTCCTTCCACAGTTACACGTTATTTTAAAGTGCACAGCAGAGAGAGAGCAGCAACATTAGGTTGAAATTCAGTCCTGTGAGAAAAAAAACAGACTTTTTCAGTTAATGTAATAGCCTTTGCACAGGATTTGTTTGCAAGCAATATTAAAATCGTTCCCTCCTTTTTGTTTTAATAAAATCCTAGATGTAATTTTGGAATGAAAAGAGCAGTAATTGAGGAAATGCTTATATCAGTTACGTTATATGTAGTCACGTACTTACATGTAGGCAATATCAAGCTGTGTTTGTTTGTAATTAAAAAAAAAAAAACAATAATCTTTATTCTCTTTTTGCTTTGTAAGGCTATGAGTGGCTGCAAAGGGAAAAAAACTCATCTGGCTGCAGCTTTGCTTACTGTTCCTTAAACTCCTGCCTGCTTATGACTTTCACTGAAACCCAATCTTTCTCAATTTGCACTTTTCATGGGTCATCTTATACATAGATAGAAAACCACCTCTGTGCATGTAAATAACTGAATTACAGGAAGGTGTGCATAGGTATTCATTCAGTAACCAGATAAAAAATTATTTCAAGAAAATTGGTGAAACTTCCTCCTCTGTCAATTTTAAACTTATTTTTAAAGTGTGCTTTTAAGGAACTGTCTTATGAGCTGTGAATTGTTCAGGTGCCAGAATTCAAATCAGCCACTTTTTGTTTCCTACAGAAAGTCTGTTATCGAGACCAGTTCCTCACCTTGACGGTTGAGCTAGCTGTGAAGTCTTCTTGCACTTAGCGTTAAGAAATGCTGTTGTGGTTGGTATTCACCATCTTTTAAGCATATCGATTAAGTTTTCCTGAAGTTGTGGGGTGGTTCCTGTGCTTCTTAAACACGAGTTGCATTTAAGCAGATGTACATTTTTCAGCCGGATAAATGATTTCATCTCTGTCCCTGCCCTGAACTCAGCAGAACTGATATAATATATCGGGAGCCCACACCCGGCTGCCACAGAGCAGAACCAGCTCTGCTGAGCAATGTGGCAGTTACAGGGGGCTCTGACTGTCAAAGCTGCAGTAAGAGCCAGCAAATTGCTTTTCTAGTGCTTGAGAGCTTGGGATAGAAGATGCTTTTCCTAAGGACTCTGGCAAAAGATCCCTTGTGCTTGGCTTCTGTGCAGGGTATTTAGCTCTCAGATTTCAATCTTAATTGTCATGTTCATGAGGGAAACTCCCTGTAGTACCCGTGTGCCTTCAGCGTATAAACAAAAAAGCCTGCCAAAGCCATGTTTGCTCTTACTGGGATGCAGGGTCTCCCAGCTCTACCAAATGGCACTCTGCATCAGTCCATGACCAAACTGTTAAATCAAGATGGAAAAGAAAAATCTAGATGATTGGAAGACTTTCAGATTCTTATTTTTAACAAAGAACATTAAATAAGCAAAATCTTAGTATAAATTTAAGGCTGACTTAAACATACCAAATTGAGAAGAATCAAAGTCTTGTTTCTCCCAATAATTGTTTACTTAGGATCCTTTTACCCTATAATTCCTTTGGCAAAGTACATCTTTTGCAGCACAATAAAAAAATAAAATAAAATACATAGTGGCAGTGTGGCAGGGGCAATGCTTTTTGGAAAAGCTGACTTTTCCCATTTCTTGGTTTCCATTTATATTTGTGGTCTAAGTTGTTGTAAGGGGCTTGTTTATATATATAAAAGTCATAATTTGAGGTAGCATTAAATAATGCACTGAATAATTGTTTAGATTTCCCTGATTTTGCACATGTTCTCTTGATAGGGTGCTATTTTTGGTGTAGAAGTGTATGATCTCTGTTTTCTTAACTTCGAATGGAATAAGGATAGCATGTGGCTCATCAAGTCTTTAGGTATATCTCACTACAGATATACATACCCGAATAGCAGTTCTAAGTAAAACACTGGCTAAAAAATGCATTGAAGAGTTCAATCAAGATGAGTTTGAGCTCCAGCCTGATTCAGAGATGATGGTTTTTTGGCTCAGGCTGCTCCATTAAATTGAGTGTCTTCAAATTGTTTAAATATTTTGCTTTGCTTCTTTAGGGTAAATGATGCGGTATCTATTGCAATAGCTTAAATAAATTTATGTAAAAAGGAGTGCTGTTTCTAAGCTGAAAGCATGGTGGGTAAGTTCTGTCTGCTAAGCAGTAGTAACATCTCATCAGCCTGGACTGTGCTTTTGAAAGGGTTGGTCTTGTCTTCAAGCTTCTGGACTTTGGCTAAGAGAAAGATAATAAAAGTTTTCCTAGTTCTCTGTTGTCTCAGTTCCCTCTTCCCGTGGCAACAAACTTAAATTGCCTTAACTAAGATCTCTGTGTAGTTTTCCTTATGAAATACATCTGTACAGTTATGTCTTTGAAAAGGTTGATTATAACCTTTTCCAAAATTTATAACCAGTTTTTAATTTAAATTTAATTGTCGTTATCTGTGAAAGGCCTTCTTAGAAAAGACTATTTACATTTAGTGCATTAAATAACCTGCTGAACATAGTAGATGCCTCTGATAGGCTACTCCAGAAAATATAACTTGGTATAGCAAGATCTCCGTAGCGAGCGTTCCATAGACTCCTCTAAGAGTCCTTCATCTGATGTCTGCAAGACCAGTAATTGGTACTCAGACCCAAAATCCATCTTCCAACTGGAACCAGCTGAATGCTTTCAGTACCAGTTTCTCCTTAGTTTTCAACTCAAAATGAGATTGCAAGATACTTCTTCGGTGCGCTTCAATTTGTTATATGTAAAGGTGAAAAACTTCAACCTGCAAATAGACATAATCAGTCTGATGTAGCTATTTTTCTGTGTAGCATCCAACACAACGCAAATGCGGAGACAAAATGCCTACTCTGAATGCATTACAACCTTAAAAGCAGGGACGAAATAAGATACTATGAATGAAGGTGATTGAGTAAGAGAATGTTCAACACTGATCTGATTAGTTCCTTATTTCCCCTTCTCTCCCAAGAGTTAGTCTATGGATGCTAAACTGTTGAGTTGGACTACTGAGTTGTTGGATTAACAGTTCTCTTCCCATCCATATACAGCAGGATGGGTCCCACTATTTGTGATGGATCACTGGTATGCTGAGTCCAGTCCCTTCCCTTCCTGTGGGCAGCTGGTGACACCCAAATGATTTAAGGGGCAGTTGAGGCACCTCTGAGGCTATTCCAGACTTGCCTCTTGTGCTCAGAAACCCAATTCAGTCACGGCTTTCAGACTAAGATGGCAAGTGATCTCAGTGACCAGCTCCTTACTGTAGTCTTAAAGGGCATGTAATGCATCCATGCATGAAAAATATGTTGACAGTCATATGGAGAAGAGGTAGCTCCATAATGGAAGCTGCCTCAGGTGAAAGATTTATTTTTTTGTCACTTCCCTTTGCGAAGTCAAGGGAATGGATTATCTTCTTAGACCCCACAAAAATTAACTCCAGGTCATCCTCAGCAAAAGCAATGGGAATTGCCAGTGCCCTTTCATAACTGCAAATCCTTAATTGAGGAAAGGTACAAGGTACTTATAATGCCACCCTCAGCAAGTAGCAGGCTCCACTACTTGTGAGAATAAATTATAACTTGTCAGAATAAAATTGTTTTTTTATTAATATGGTTGGTAGTATGCAAAGACTTAAAATTAGATAAAAGACATTGTTCTAGGGTGGAAGAAGATTATCTTGCCCCTTAAAACTGTGTGTGAGGTGCAAAAACTTGGAAGATGGTGTCAGGCTTACTAGGCAGTGCCATTTTGCTTGATTCTGCCTTGACTTACAATCATTTTAGGAGAAGGTAGAACAGCTAATTTAGTCTGGTGAACCCTTCAATCTCTTACTGTGAAGGTTTAATTTCCAGTTAGTGATACCAGACCCCACTTTTTGGCTCTTGGGTGAACACGTAGGTTTCTATTTGGATTTGGAACTTGCCTGTTACTATGGCAGTTTATTGAGCGAAAACTCATGTGCGATGTCAAGTGGATTTTAAATAGAGAAAAAAGGGCTTAAAGAATATTTCTGGACATCTCAACTATTGCTGAATACCAGCTTATCGTGATGTTTATGTGAATTTACTTTTAATTAGCAAGAACCTAGAGTGAATAGAAAATAGTGTATACATACACAGTTACAAGCATTTTGCCGAAGAGGGCTCTTACGTTTGCTTCTTTTGGTTTTTTTTTCCTACTTTTCCAGTTTATGACTAGTTCTTGAAGCCCAAAGTACTGTTTTGTTGCCATCATAGCACTTTTTTCTGCTTCATTTCCAAAATAGGACTTCTTCACAAAAAAGCAACACATGATCTTGCATAAGAACTAAATCAGACCTTGAAGGGTGAAAGATTTGCATCCTGATTCTCTACTTCTATACCATGCACATCATTTACACCTGTCTAGATAAATGTAAAAAAAAAAAGGCAACCACATTTTTTTTATACTGAATAAAACCAGCAAAATACTAGGTATTTCAGGAATAACAGATGTGCCAATAAAGCTTACCAAGAACAGGTCATAAAGAAGTGAGTATAAATATCTTTGTGAAGGTCTTCATTCCTTTAAACACAGTATTACTTTTCATAAAGGCATTCAGAACAGAATTCAGACAAAGACTCTTTTCCCTTTAAAGCAGGAATTCGTAAATGAAAAAATGAAGAGTATTCTTATTTCTGCTGGTTTGGGGGTTTTTTTGTTCTGTAGCTAAAGTCTGTCAGTTTCTGCCTGTTTACCACATACAGCTTATTTTAAGGGTTTTTGGTTTTCTATTGGTATGCTAAGCAAAATTTTTACATTCAGTTGCATAAGTGCCTTTGCATGCAGTTCCATATAAAATAATTAAAACATGAAATTGTGTAAGTGAAACAGTCTCCCCATAGATGTAATTAATTTTAAAGGGAAACCAAAAAACGTAGGTTGATTCCTGTTAATTACATCTCCTTCAAAACACAGAATGCTAAAGAAAGCCTTGAGCAAGTGATGTTCTTGCTGCTTATATTTATAAATGTCTGAGTCTACGTTCATAAGGTCTTTAGCAGTTTCCTCCCACCACCACTCGCTTTGGGTTTTGATAGTGTAATGTTCATATTTGTAACCTCGTGTCTACGATGATGATAATCTTCCTCTGTGTTGGTTCAAGATGTGATAGCTATGAAGGCAAAATGGAATTTTTCCCCTTAAGGTTAGGTGTGGGGCCGGGCTACTGTCACTCCAGGAAGAAGAGTAAGAAGAAGTAGGGTTGGACTCTTGAGAAGAGGATGTATGTTGGCAAGAGGAGAGGGAGGAGGAGGCAGGCTTGTTCCTACAGCTTCTCCTAGGAGAACATAGGGCAAAAATAAAGACCACTGCTTCTTCAGAGCAGTGTATTGTCCTCCAGCTTCCCCTCCACTAGCCCCTCCTGCCCGGCAGCAGCAGGCTCTTTGGTGCAGCACAAAAATCAAACATGTTTTTCCAGCAAATATACAAATATATATGAGAGAATGAAAAACAAGGTCTCTTTTGCCCCCAGCAATTTCTTGCCTGCTTTCTGTGTGGCACATCTGCAGTGGCCCTGATCCTTGCAGCTGTGCTCAGAAGGCTTTGGTTCTTCATGGCTCTTTCCTTTTCTTTGGCACATGAATTTTAACAGAAGGGGTTTTTTTAAATTCCAGTAAATCTCCTTGTGAGTTGCACCATTAAGCTTGTTTCTGTGCAAAAACGGTAGTATTCTGTAACTTTGTAAACTTTGTATAGTAAAATATTTATGAAATAAAAAATGGCTTGTTGAAGGCCAGGATAATACCATACTGCTGTATCAGGTTGTGAAGGAAGTCTTTTTGCTTGTAGTACCAACTAGCCTAGACAGTACATTCTCTTTCATGACATTGAAGATCACAGAAAGAGCTGGGAGTTTGTTCTCTCAATGCATATCTATCAGCAGGTTAAGGACATTGCTAGGAAACTCACTAGTCTGGTACAGGCCTCCGATTACTACCTGCTATTGGTTATTCAGGCCGGCAGTGAGGAGGTTGCAGAGAGAAGTCCCGAAGCGATCGAAAGGGACTTCAGGGCACTGGGGCAACTGGTGGAAGGATCGGGAGCGCAGGTAGTGTTTTCCTTGATCCCTTCAGTGGCAGGGAGGAATACTGAAGGGAGCAGGAAAACTCATCGGGTAAACACATGGCTTAGGGGCTGGTGCCATCGGTGAAATTTTGGCTTCTTTGACCACGGTGAGGTTTAAACAGCACCAGGCCTGTTGGCGACAGATGGAGTTCAGCTGTCTCAATCCTGGTTAACGGGGGAGGTCCCGGCTTGCCAATGTGACGCCCATCTACAAGAAGGGCCGGAAGGAGGA